>CM074498.1:14519606-14539509 GCA_037389245.1 Oryzias sinensis | reverse complement strand
TATGGAAGTTTTATGGAATTGAACGGAGCCTTATGCCAAACGAAAATATGTGAATGCCAACTTAAAGAATGTGGAAAAATGTCAAATAAATATTTCTTACTGCAAGAGTTGTCTGACTGAAATAATAATAATGGATTTGATTTATCTGCACTTTTCCAGATGCTCAAAGCGCTTCCACTGTGTCGTTTATTCATTCACTCTTCATTAATACTTGGAGATGGTAGAGGCGTAGCACCTATGGTCTCTCTGACCATCACCGTGATCATTCATGCACATTCATGCTTGTAGGCAGTGACGTTAAGAGACTTGCCGAAGGGCCCTCACTGGGGGATGTTAATTCCTCGCCATTGATGAGGTACTTGCCCCAGTACCATAGTTCATTCCCCTCCGGGAGAATGAATAACAGGCTTCCTTACATCATTAGTGCTTTTTGCCTATAAAACCAGTTAAATTTAAATAACTCTAAATCAGTTTATTTCAGATCAAAGTTTCCTTTTTCTTTGAGATCTTTCTTTCTTGGTTTAAGCCTTTTTACAGTTTTCGGCAACACATATTTGTACATTTTACAGTCTTTCAATTTGATTAATAGCCTACTTTATTCTTTTTCACTGGAGCTAAAGCTCTGGTGTTTAAGGGTTAAAACTAAAATCCCCTTATTAAAAGAAAACAGAAAACAAGTTATGCCACATGTTAAAGCCATAAGTAATGTAAGTTACTGTAGGAAACTGAAAATAGCTCTAAGTTCCTCTTCTCCTTGACAAGTGAGCAGCTGTCCATCCAACCCAAACACAGCGTGTAACCATGACAACTCACCTCATTAGTGAGGAAATAACACTCGGCTCCTCCAGTTAAATGTGAGCAACAAATAAAGAAAATGGAACTGATGCGTATAGGAAGGCCTCAGAGATTTGGGCTGCCTTACAAACCTACCTACTTTAATTCTGGATTCTCAAAAGGTTGTGTTATCTGAATCAACCTAAACTCACACATCGTGTAGCAGCGTGTAAAGCAAATAGTAGAAATGCAGCTTAAGAGCCTAGTTTTATTGAAATGATCACTGTCTGCATACTCACAAAGGGCTTTTTATACATGTCAGCATTTTCATACAGCATGTGCCAATAAGACAATAATTGTTGACTTTATTATTGAGAAATTAAAAAGATTGTTTTTTTCTTGAAAAAAAAGGTTACTAAATTGAGAACAAGATACTATGACCAACATTCAAGTTTAGTCTAATTGAAAGTTACATTTTTAATGTTTTTTAGGGGACCATATATTTTATGTCATTGAATGCTTTACGTCTGCCGAGTATATTTTATTAATCTGTATTGAGGGCTTGAACCTGTAACCGCTCCTCACCGTGCTCATTTACATTGATGTAACATGTGAAACTCGGGTCTGCAATGGTGAACGTTGTGCGTTTCATCAAGTTCCTCAATGTTTAAGGTGTGGTTTTCAGGACCCAATTTATTTTGTTTCTTTCACGAAGCTGTGAAATTGATCCAAAGTCATGGCTCACAAATGTCCATTTTGTTTTGGTTAGAAACCAAAGTCGAAGCTATCCCAGTAAGCACGGCGACACATATTTTAAAACTGTAAATTTTCCAATTTACCATTTTTAAGTTGGTTGAATTATAAATATATATCTATACAATTATAATTATATTTCTATATCAAAGGAACGCCTTCAGATAAAGGCAAGCTTTCCACTTTTCAGTGGTTACGCATGGGATTAACAAAACTTTTCTAAAATATTTCTAATTTACATTTTAAACAGAAGAACTCAGAAAAACATTTTATGTGTAACAGAAAAGACAAAGGTCTAATCAAAAACAGGATTCCTTCACTTTCTTCACAGAAATGTAGCAGATGAAGTCAAGCAAACTAATTTCAACTTTTAAGAACACCACAACTCAAATTTTGGCTCAAAAATTCTAAAAAAAACATATAAATCAACATTATAAAGCCACATTCAACTAAGAGGCAGTTTTGTCTTACCTTTAAAGTGCGTTTTTTAAATCAATACCCAAGTCAAGTCAAGCAGACGAGAGCAAACAGGCCTGTTTCAGCTCAGCAGTGTATGTTTTATTTTTATTTTTTTGTCCAGCTTCCTTAAAGCGGTTTTAACTGCCGCTGTTCAAATTATTCAGTATTACATTTTGAGGGGAGGGTTTTCATTAAAGGAACTTACAAACACAACATTTATGGTGGCACTCCTTCTACATTGCTATTTATAACTCAAAACATAAAGCATAAAAAAAACATGCACAAATTTTGTGTTTCACAACATTAAAGGGGTTCTAAGCCACAAATAGACAGGAGGCGTAATTGAGAGACTGATGTGAGACCTCATTTCCTTTTTTTCTAGGGCAGCCGCCACTTTTCTCTCAGCATCAGCGGCCACGGCTGTGTTTAACATTTGCAGCATGGCAGTTGTGGTGGGTGATAGAATGCAAAAAAGGGGGAGTGCCTGGACACCCCCACACCAAGACCTCTGCCGAAGGCAAGGTCGCAGTGGTAGTCAGGGTACCCAGATGCCCACACAGGAAAGCAATTACTTTCTATATATCAAGACAGGGTTTGTTGTGAATCTATTCACAAAATAAGATTCACTGAAATAAAGTCTACTAACTAGCTGTAAAGTTAAATTCATCATTCCTGTTTCTGTTCAGAAGGTTGGAGAATGCAGCCTGAGGGAGGAGCTACTTGAAAGTGGTCCCCCTCCATGGTTGCCGCATATACACAGGTCCCTCCCCTTTCAGTTTTAATTGCACTTTAAACATGTAGGACCTTTGGTGGAGAGGGTGCTTAGTAATCCTTGTGAGCAATCAGGAGATGTTCTCTCAGTGCCCTAACTGCCAACGTTAACTGCACCCTGCACCCTATAGTACACCCAACCTTTACCACACATCAATATACTCTCCAACACACAAATACACATACAAGGAAGGAGGGAGCTCTGATCCTCTGTTCCCTACCCCCTCTCTGGCAGGGGGGAACCTGGCCCTCTGCAATGGCGGCCCTGAATGAAATGTTTCACATGTGTTTGTCTGAATGCAAAAGTATGCATGTGTGAATTTTAGTTGTTGTATTATGTCTATGCTGACGTGTTTGTATGTGAACATTATTGGAGCCAACAGTTATGTTAGCAACATTTGAGTGTTTTAGATTTATTATTCATCTACACATGACAGTAATGATTATAAACTTCCAGCAACTTTTTGCTTTATGGTGCTTCATGATTTTACCCCCCCCTTTCTATCATCACCCTCCAATCCCTTCTCTTCTTTTTCCGTCTAGTCCAACAAAAAAACTGGTACTAATATAATGAATTGTAAATGGTAAATGGCGTATACTTACATAGTGCTTTTCTACCCATTCACCCAGTCACACACAGATTCACACACCGGTGGCGACACCGCTGCCAACGTAGGTGCATCGACCACCAGGGGCAAGGTGGGGTTCAATGTCTTGCCCAAGGACGCATCGACTCATGGGCGTGCAAGGCGGGAAAATGACTAAAGTTTAGTCTAAATTACAAAAGGGTTTTATTCAAATTTAATATTCCTGTTTCTGTTCAAAACGTTGGAGAATATCTAATGAAAAGGTCACCAGAAAAGCACAGAAGTGTCTCCATTCCCTCCGGAGACTAAGGAAGGCTGGAATTCCAACACCTCACCTCATCACCTTCTACAAGGGCACCATTGAGAACATCCTGACAGAGACCTTTACATCCTGGTTTGGCAGCTGCAAGGTTCAGGACAAACAACGGCCCAGCAAGATTGTCAGGACTGCAAGCAAGATTATTGGTGCACCTCTCCCGATCCTGGAGGAGTTATACGAGCAGCGCTGCCTAGAGCAACCTCCATCATCAGGGACCCCCAGCCCCCTTCTCATGGACTGTTCCCCCTCATGCCATCTGGGAGGAGGTTCAGGAGCATCAGCTGCAGATCCAGCAGGATGAAAAAGCTTCTTCCCACAGGCTGTGAGGCTGTTGAACGGACTGTCCTCCTCATCCATTCATGCTCTCACAAACTCCACTCTGCAATAAGATCCAAAGGATTACCCCCAACCCCCCAAACAACCCAAAGACATAATACATGGATACAGACTATGGCAACCCCCCCATAAACAAGACTGCAGCTTAACGCACATAGTCACTTTAATCACACTGAATGCTGGTCTCTATTTTATGTTATTTTATTTGTATTTCTCTAATTTTACTGCTAGTTTTCTTCTATGATTGTTATTTTATTGATTGCTTCTTTGTACTGTCATGCTAGTTAAAATCAACATCTCGTCTCACCTCTGCAAATACTATGTGTGGAATGACAATAAACAAAATCTTGAAAGCTTGAAAAGATCGATTATCCAGGCTACACAGCATCTGGTTAAGAAGGTTCAAAACATTAAAAATGAACAAATAAAACTGTTATTGTTGTTAAAAGAACTAAAGAACCAGCTGTATTGAGGCTGTCACTCCATCACATAACTTTGTACAAAAAAATTTAGATAAAAAAAAAATATATATATATTTATAAATCCAGAACAGGCAGAAGGTGAAAATCTAATTTAATTCTAGAATAATAAAACACATTTTTACCATGGTCCAGGTGAATACTCTATTCTGATTGGCTGCTGGATATGGATTAAATATTGATACCACAGTGATATTGTTACGTGAACCAACGGAGGAACCCAATTGCAGGAAACGACAACGAGTCAGCGTAACGTAGTAAACAGGCTTTAATGCCAAGAGCACACTTGAACAAAAGCATGAACGAAAACGCTGCGACAACCACAGAACAAACAGGGCAACTTAAGAAGAGAACCTAATCAAAGAGAACATGAGCACCAGCTGTGAAAACACCGGGGACAGGTGAGGGAGGAGGAGCCAGCAGGAGGGTTGCAGCTGAGCAGCAGGGCCATCCATGACAGAACCCCCGTTCCTAAGTCCGGCTACCAGACGGACCCCGACGAGGCTGATCCGGATGGAGGCGATGGAAACGGGCGATCATCGAGGGGTCACAGATGTGACGTTCGGGCACCCACTGCCGATCTGCCGGACCGTAACCCTCCCAGTCGATTAGGTACTGAATACCTCGGCCGACCCTCCTGGAGGCGAGAATCTCCCGGATAGTGTAAACCGGACCACCGCCCACCATCCGCGGAGCTGGAGGAGGAGCGGGAGCGGGCTGCAGGGGGGAGTCCTGGGCAGGCTTCAACTTGCTGACGTGGAACACGGGATGCACCTTCATGGAGCGAGGCAGGTCCAGTCTTACAGCCACAGGATTAATGACACGGGTGATGGGAAACGGACCAATGTATCTGGGGTGCAGTTTCCTAGGACCACCCCGCAAACGGATGTCAGACGTGGACAGCCACACCCTGTCTCCCACCTTGTAGTCCGGAGCGGCAGATCTCCTACGGTTGGCCACCGAAGTGAAACGCTCCTGGTTCCTTAGGAGCTCCAGCCGGAACTTGCTCCAGGTGCGACGACACCTTCTCACGAACGCCGCCGGTCCCGAGGAGGATGCCAATTGCTCCTGGTGTGGAAACAAGGGTGGCTGAAAACCATAGGCGGCCTGAAAGGGAGAGTACCCCGTAGAGTTAACCAGGGAGTTATGGGCGTACTCAACCCATGGGAGTTGCGAAGACCAGGTTCTGGGGCTCCTCCCGCACATGGCACGCAGCGATGTCTCCAGGTCCTGATTGTACCTCTCTACCTGGCCGTTGGTCTGAGGATGGAATCCAGAACTCAGACTGACCTTGATCCCTAGGAGGTTGCAGAACTCCTTCCAAAAAGCGGCGATGAATTGTGGGCCCCGGTCCGATGTGATGTTCTGAGGAAGTCCATGAAGGCGAAACAGGTGGCGCGAAACCAGGGTAGCCAATTCCTTGGCTGAAGGGAGTCTCTGCAGGGGTATGGCGTGGGCCAACTTAGAAAACCGGTCAATGATTGTGAGAATAACCGTACTACCTTGTGAGTTAGGTAATCCGGTAATGAAGTCCATGGAAACGTGGGACCAAGGTCTAGACGGCACAGGTAGAGGGTGAAGTAGCCCCGCTGGGGGGGTCCTGGGGGTCTTGACGCTGGCACACACATGACAGGCTGACACAAAAGCCCGTATGTCAGAGGACATAGAGGGCCACCAGAAACGCTGGGCAATAAGGAACCCAGTCCTCGTAACACCAGGATGGCAGGCCAGTCTGGAAGAGTGCCCCCACTTTAACACCATGGTGCGAAGAGTTGAAGGCACATAGAGTCGGCCCTCCGGACAGCCCGCGGGGATGGAGGAAGGATCTGGGACGGATGCCTGTACCTTTTGCTCCAGCGACCAGCGGGTGGTCCCTAGCACCATGTGCGAGGGAAGTACAGGTGCGCCTTCAGCCGGTCTCTCCTCCTCCTCCAGTTGGTACTGACGGGAGAGTGCGTCCGGTTTAATGTTCTTACTCCCTGGTCGATAGGAGAGGGTGAAATCGAACCTGTCGAAGAACAGAGTCCACCTGGCCTGGCGGGGAGAGAGGCGTTTAGCAGACCGGATATATTCAAGGTTCTTGTGGTCCGTCCAAACCAGAAACGGCTGCTCAGCCCCCTCCAACCAGTGGCGCCACTCCTCCAGGGCCACCTTCACAGCCAGCAGTTCTCTGTTCCCTATATCGTAATTTCTCTCCGCAGGAGTGAGCTTGCGGGAGAAATACGCGCAGGGATGAACTTTATTATCGGACGCCCTCTGTGACAACACAGCCCCCACACCTGACTCAGACGCATCCACCTCCACAATGAATTGTTTGGAGGGGTCAGGCTGAGTCAGTATAGGGGCTGCAGAGAAACGTCTCTTCAGCTCACAAAAAGCTTTCTCAGCCTCTTCGTCCCAAACAAAATGCATCTTATCAGACGTAATCCTATGAAGGGGTGCAGCAACGCCACTGAAACCTCTGATAAAACGCCTATAAAAATTGGCGAACCCCAAGAAGCGCTGAAGTTGCTTCCTACCAGAGGGAACCGGCCACTCCAGAACGGCCTGAACCTTGGAGTCATCCATCTGGACCTGGCCCGGAGAAACCACATACCCCAAGAACCGAGTCCGCGTAGTGTGGAATTCGCATTTCTCGGCCTTGCAGTAGAGGTGGTTCTCCAGGAGGCGCTGGAGGACGGCTCTGACGTGCTGCACATGTGAATCTAGGTCAGAAGAAAAAAATCAAAATATCGTCCAAGTACACAAACACAAATTTGTTCAGCATATCCTTCAAAACATCATTAATCAAGCATTGAAACACTGCCGGAGCATTTGTTAGTCCAAAGGGCATGACTAAATATTCAAAATGTCCGCTAGGAGTGTTAAACGCAGTCTTCCACTCATCGCCCTCTCTCACACGAACCAGATGATATGCGTTCCTGAGATCCAGCCTAGAAAAAATACGTGCCCCGCTTAGCAGGTCAAACGCAGTATGCAGCAGAGGTAAGGGGTATGTGTTACGCACAGTGATCTTGTTCAAACCCCTGTAGTCAATGCAGGGCCGCAGGCCCCCATCCTTTTTGCCCACAAAAAAGAAACCCGCCCCAGCAGGCGAGGAGGAAGGTCTAATGAGCCCCGCCTGTAAACTCTCCCGCAGATACGTGTCCATGGCCTCCCTTTCAGGCGGTGACAAGGGGTATATATGACCCTTAGGGGGTTGGGTCCCTGGCAGAAGGTTGATGGCACAGTCATAGGGGCGATGGGGAGGTAGAGATTTGGCACGAACCTTACAAAATACAGAACTTAAATCATGATACATGGATGGAACCTTACTAAGGTCTGGGGGATCCGGAGACCGCTGTACCTCAACAGAAACTCGGTCTGCAGCCGTAGAAAGACAGTTTAGTAGACAAAAGGGGCTCCAAGATAGAAACCGCCCTGTAGCCCAATCAATGTGCGGTTGATGCCTGCATAACCAGGGGAAGCCAAGAATTACAGGGGGTGAAAGAGCCTCAACAACATAAAAAGTCATAGTCTCCGTGTGGTTTCCCGAGACAGTCACTGAAACCATAACGGTGCGGTTAGAAACCTTGTGTATTACAGACCCGTTTATGGCATAGATCTCCAATGCTGGAGACAAAGGTTCGAGGGGTATCATAAGTCTCTCCACCACCTCCAGGGAGATCAGATCCCCATCCGAACCCGAGTCTATGAGAGTCTCAAACTCCTCCTGGGCCCCGGCAAATGCTACTAAGACACTGGTTGATGGACGAGAGGGCGAGGAAAAAACAGTATTGCGGCTCACCAGTTTCCTCATTGCTGGGGAGCCCTGGCGTTTCCCGGGCAATGACGCACCATGTGTCCAGACTGTCCACAGTAGAAACATAGACCCTCTCGCTGGCGGCGCCGACGTTCAGCCGTGGAGAGCCGGCCTGCTCCTAGCTGCATGGGCTCCGAGGGAGGGGTGGAAAACCGACGCGGAGAGCTGGATAGAAGCGGAGACGGCTCCTCCGGAAGCGATGGGCGGAGCCCGGGGTGACCGCGTCGCTCCCGACCTCGTTCCCTCATCCTCCGGTCGATGCGACCCGCCAAGTCGATCAGCTCCTCCAGGTCCTCCGGAAGCTCCCTCGCCGCCAGCTCATCCTTCAGAGCGTCGGACAGCCCCCGAAGAAAAACGTCAGTAAGAGCCTCCTCCGGCCAGCGGGTACTGGCAGCCAGGGTCCGGAACTCCACCGCGTAGTCCGAGACGCTGCGGGGACCCTGTTGGAGGCTGAGAAGTTCCGAAGCGGCGGCTCGGTGAGGTGTGGTGGGGTCGAACACCGTTAGTAGCCGAGCGGAAAAGTCACGAAAGGAGCGTCTCAGCTCCGATCCGCGTTCCCACTCCGCCAGTCCCCATCGTTTGGCTCTTCCGGTGAGGTAGCTCAGAGCAAACGCCACCTTGCTCTGCTCGGAGGGGAATTCACATGGGTTAAATTCAAAGTGAAGACGACAGGAGGTGAGAAAAGCCCGACAGTCCTCAGCCGAGCCATCAAAAGACTCAGGATGACCCAGTCTGATCTGCCGAGTCGGGGATGAAGGTGTATGCTCCAGCTGAGAAAGGCGAGCGTGGAGCTGCTGCATACCAGACTTGACCTCCTGCATCTCCTTTCCGAAGACGAAGCCAGCCTCGGCGGAGGACCCAGGTAAGTGCCTCGAATCAGAAGTTCCTGCTGGGTTGGACATGGTCGCAGCGTAATGTTACGAGAACCAACGGAGGAACCCAATTGCAGGAAACGACAACGAGTCGGCGTAACGTAGTAAACAGGCTTTTAATGCCAAGAGCACACTTGAACAAAAGCATGAACGAAAACGCTGCGACAACCACAGAACAAACAGGGCAACTTAAGAAGAGAACCTAATCAAAGAGAACATGAGCACCAGCTGTGAAAACACCGGGGACAGGTGAGGGAGGAGGAGCCAGCAGGAGGGTTGCAGCTGAGCAGCAGGGCCATCCATGACATCTGCCATGTTAGGCAGTAAAGCATGCTCCAGGGAAGAACAGCACATGATATGAAGGAAAGTGCAGGTCATGTTTTGGGTCTAGTCTGCTTGAGATATTGTGAAGAAGCTGCAGTGAGGGAATCATGCTACTGTAACTTCTTCAGGGATTTAAATGTAATATAACAGTGTCAAAGGAAAAGCAATCTCATCGAAGCCTCAACCAGAGTTCTTGTCTTTTGCAAGCAAGCTTGCAAGACATCTTGAAACTAACAGCCATCATATCTTTATGGTGTTTTTGTCATTTCGGAAATGTCACAAAGTCATGAAAACTTTACACTCCAATTGTAATTTTATTGAAATATTGTTTGTGTCCATTGCAGGTTTTTGTTTTATGTCTCTGTCTTCTGTTTTAGTGAAGTTTCAGAGACCATTCGAGGTAAACACACTTGGAAAGCATACTTTTCCAAATCACTTGCCTTTTGTTTTGTTTCTCTATTTCTGCAATCTGTATACAACAAAAAAAAAGAAGTAGAATGAGAAAAAAATAAAAACATTCAAGGGAGACATTCAACATACCTGTGTAGGATCCTAATATTAGTTTTATTTGAAAAACAAACAAATGCAGAAGAAGGCATGACAATAACGGATGTTATTGATGGGTTATTAAAGATGTCTTCATCTCTTAACTGCAGTCCATTTCTGATAAGTTTCCCTCCAGATGGGTAATGCAAAATCCATATGACTCATTGGCTTTTAATAAGTTAATGATGAATGCACTTCAATGAAATGTCTTAAAAGGAACAGAAAAAGGCTCCCTGCTGAGAATCCCCACATTCCTTAGTTTGACAATAACCAAACCAAGGATTCCTTGTACATTAAAAGAAAAATGTATTGATTAACACATTAGTTAGAAACAGAAAACAGATATGGTTTTACTTGCAAGTAAACAATGTGGGGAATGCAGAGTGTAATGGTCTTTCAGGGGTCAGTTGTTTTTCAGATTTACTCTTGTTTACTCATTGTAGATCTGTGTGGCTTTTCAGTCCACTGTCTGTACACTCTGATAGATCTTTATTTGTCATTGTCACACGTACAATAAAATTAATCATTCCCACAGGTGTATCATCAGGTTTTTTTTCTGCCTTATTTGCCGGCTTGCCTGAGTTCCAATTTTGGTAATTGCAGTCATATTCTTTGTTTGTCTGTTCTAGACTTTAAAAATCTTTAAAAACAAAGCATCTCCTTCAGCCTAAAATCTTGCATTTTTAGTCATTTAACCTTGAATCTACAAACCACATGGCTTCAAAAATGTTCAGTAGAATAGCTAGTAAAGCTAATAAGTGAAATGACTACTTTTTATTTATGTTCTATTGCACAATCCACTTTTTCCCCCCTTTTGTTCACTCTAAGAATGCCTCATCCATTTGTTCTTTATTATTATTAACCAGTGTGACAACAAAGACAAAACTGTCCAATAATTTAGAATTTTGGACCTTGCAGAGTTATGGGATTTCCATTTGCTCCAAACTCTTTGAGGGTTAGCCTCGGGGTCAGACTGTGGAAATCTCTGTGGCGTATACAACACAAACATTACTGATAAAGGCAGTCTGAAAGGAAGTATTGAAAATGTTCAAAGCGACAGTCGGTGACTCCCTTTATCTTACATTCATCTCTCTCCGGTAAACCCACAAAGACACTCTCAGAGGAGCCAAACGCAGCAGAGTCCAAGCACAACAAAAACTCTTAAAAAACATGTCCCCCCTCTTCTTAAAATACAAACCGGTACACACAGACATCCCCTCCAGACACATGCAGGTCGCTGTGTCCCAGCGTGCATCAGTCTGTTTCCTTTTGGCTGAAAGCTACATTCATTGTCCAGCCATAACAAACTGTAGTTCCTTCACATGACCGCACTCCCTGTGGGATTGCTGTCAATTGACCCATTTTCAGAAGTTTGGGCTTACTATTGTTGCTTTTGTGTAAAAATGATTTGCATTTAACATGCTAAAACTCCGTGAGTCAGAGGGATGACGGACACATTTTTTCACGCACCTGCAAAGCAGCAGCACAGGCATTGATCCTCTGCTGCTCAACTTGCGCCTCCTTAACTGCTTTCTTTATGACAAACAGCAACAGTGGAAACCCGAAAGTGTTGTGTAATTTAAAAGCTGAAACGATGTGGAATAAAACCAAGCTGCAAATCGGAAAGAAATATCTGCAATTTGACTAGTAAATACAGAAAAATGATAAAACAACAGTAGTAAGGGAGTCTCTAAATAACCTTTTGACAGGTTTCTATAAATATTTGATTCGTTTATATGTTAATAGAAGAGAAAAAGTATGCAAATTAGTATCTTTCTAACCTTCGTATCCTGTTTTGTCCAAGATTAAATTTAATTTACTTAGTTTTAACAGAGGGTCTGAATGAAGATAAAATGTTTTTGAAAAATATAGACAACTTCCATCCGGTCCAAGAAGAGATGTATATAAACATAATTAGTATAAAGTAAGGTTAGCTTCAAATACAAAAAGGGTTTATACAAATATGCACCTCATGTGTCAGAAGACTCATAACTTCCTTTTGTAACACTACAATCTGTCCAACACAAACTCAGCTTTTAGCTGTTTGCTCAGCTGGCAAAAAGGAAAAGCTAAAACAAGAAAAAAAAGGGCTACTTTGCAACCAGTGTGGTCATTTGCAGTGCAACGCTTGATTTAAGTCTAATAGTCTAAAACAAAAATTTAGCCACATATTTATTTGACCTTTTGGTGTTTTTTAAAACAATTCAATTGAAGTGGTTATTGGTTATCCCAGCTTTATTGGTAACACTGCTGTGTAAATCAGTATGGGATACATTAACAGCGCCTCCTGTGACTGCAAATTGTTTAAAAGCTTCTGTAGTAAATTTCAAGGCCTAAAGCACCCTTCGTCGCAGACCCATTCCTACACTGACAGAAAGCTGCCACACAGCAGCTCTAACTAGGCACTCTGGGAGCAATGTGCACAAGGACACTTTGACACAAGGATGGGTAACTGAACCTAAAATCCTCTGATCAGAGGCACTACGTCTGTGCCACAGCCATCCCCTTGGGAATTCTATCTGTTTGCCTGAGTTTTTTTTTACTGTAGTGCTTTGGGATATGGGAGGGCCAGCTGGTTGTTTAAAGATACAAGCTCTGTGTCAGGCCCTCAAACATATTGAGGAAAAAAATGTGTTGCTGTTTTGAAAAAGAATTCGTGGAGTGATTTTTAAATTGGCTAACTATGGGGGTATTCAGACTGGACACATCTGGTCTGCTTAAAGTGAACCAGAGTTCGTTGTCCCCGATAATCTGGAACAAATCTTCAGTCTGAATAACCCAAGCAGATCATAGTCCAGGGCCAGGAACCACTCTCTGGACCTATTTTTGGAGGTGGTCTAGGTTCATTTCCAATGTGACTGAGCTTTGGTTTGCTCTAAGATTCCTCAGTCTGAAAATAATCCATTCCCGGAGCAGAACAACTGCACCAAACCGGCAACCGTAGCCAGTGGTCACGTGATCTAAACAGTCAGAATGTAGAAACGAAGGTCCAACTCTTTTATGTTTTTTTTTTAAAACGCGTTTTACATGCTTTTCTGCATCTCGTTACGTGGCATGCCCGCTGTAACATCTTTCCAAAGCTACCTTGTAGTTCCTTAACAGAATTCTCTCAAAATAACACTGTAACACCACAATGATGACACACAAAAACTTATTGAAATGTGGTTGGATGAATTCAGGCTCATTTAAACAACTTTTAACGTGATCCACATTGTTTCTCAGAGTTTTCCCAACAATATATATTTCCTAAACACTTATCAAGTTCTACATTGGTGAATGCCAAATGAGAAGCGTTTGCCGCTTAGCATTTCTTGTAATTTAGATTGTATTACTTTGAGATTTAAAATGATTTTGCTGAAATGTTAACAGATGTGACCTCGATAGATTGGAGGGAATTAGCGGCATAAACACACTCATCAGTGTTTCAAATAAACTTCACAGTTTATCATGCACCCCTTTTTTTCCCTGAGTTATGGAACTATTGTGTGAGTGGCTTCATGGCTTGTTTGTAAATATATCGAGATGGTCTGCATATCATGCAAGGTCCTTTTAAAATACTTATCTGAGTTGTGAGCTAAAGGCAGGGATTACATCAGCTTTGACACGCTTCTTTGCATGCTTTCTCTCTCTTGCTCACACACTGAGACAAGCAGCCGCGTGTTCTGGGCATGTTGTCATTCACTTTAAATAGCACTTCTCCCACCATGTATATTTAGTGGAGGTCATCATGAGGGTCGAAGAGGCATGAAGACCCAACTGCTTATGTCATTCTCTGTCTTCTCTTGCTTTGTGGACTTTTTTTTTCATTGATTAATTCTCCAGCACACCGTCTATGAAGATGACATCATTCCCATATCTACTGGTAGACGCTTCCTCTTCTCAGAGACCAGACTAAATATCCCCATCCTCTCCTCTTCAACCATGACTGATTAAACATCTGTGCGTTTGGTGGTTGGTAGAAGAGCTCAGCTTATCTCCTGTGTGGAAAAGTAAATGCAGACTGAAGAAAGGCCAAGACACATAACTTATTTTTTGTTAGTGTATCATGTCTGACAATATTCAGATATTCAAACTTTGGAAATTTGAACTTTCTTGTAGGTTTTCACAAAACGAAGATGCACTTCTTGGCATCACAAACAACTCTTTGCTTTGGTTTACAAGTTATTTAACTGATCGATATCAAACCGTAAACTACAATGGATTAGAGTCCTCACTCCTTCCTCTACAATGTGGTTTACCTCAAGATTCCATCTTGGGTCCTCGTTTTTTTTAAATGTATATCTCAATGATCTACCCAACACATCAGTTAAACCTTCTAACATATTATTTGCAGATGAAACCAGTGTATTCTATTCCCATAAGGATTTAGATACTCTTAAAAACGTTGTTAATGATGAACATGACAAGATATCTACTTTGTTTAAACCTAACAAATTGTCACTCAACATAAAAAAAAGACTTTATTTTGTTTGGTCTAAAATCAAATGCCATGGATTTCTCTTTTAGCTGTGTTCGTTTCCTTGGTGTACTAGTGGATGAAACCTTGTCCTGGAAATCTCACGTTAGTTTTATTAGGACCGTAATTATACGGTATTGTTTTTTAGCTTATAGACTCATTATGGGGGTTGCCACATGTTAAGCCCCTTGTGGGTTTTTGGCAACCATTCATCGCATCCAGCATTGTTGTATATTCTGTTTTTATTTACTTTTTTGTTTTGTGTGATAAATGAAATAAAAATAAATAAATAAAACGATCCCATAAACTAATTTAAATATTATACCGTCTTAGTTTCTGCAATTGTCCAATTAAGGTTTAATAACTATCTCTGTTGTATTGACAAAATTTAAAGAAGCCATATTTTGCGTTTTGGCATTGTATGATCTCAGTGCAATAGATAAATACGGGTTCCCTGACTTATTTTGAAAGGGTCATCATTACTGTACAGTTGTCATTGTTTTCTATATTAACAGAAAAATTAGCTAATTTGAAGCAAATCTTTTCCTTCCCTCACCTGTTGAACAGCTCAGTAAACGAATACTAAACAGACCGTTGGCATGGAATACCAAACCACCTGATCAAAAGCAAATGAAAGTGGAAACCAGTCAGACAGTTTGGTCAGAGTGGCTTCAGTCCAAGAAGCGGGGTCAGAAGGCTGCAGTTGTTGTCATTTCTGCCCCCTCCTCACACGTTCCGTCCATCTCTTCTCTCATTCCTTGGCTTTAGAGTCAGCCCAATCACAGCACCTGTTTTCTCCATCATCTCTGTGAAGCCACCCCTCTCAGTGCTGAGTGAGTGCTGCGCTGTTCTGTGGCCCGCTGACTTCAAACATGAGCGACTCCAGAAATGATGATGACAGAAACATGCCTGGAAAAACGGGAATGTCTTCCAAAAATACACTCTGCTCTTTGTGTTACTGGTCCGTTTTGTTGTTGTTGGTGTTGGTGTTGTGTTCATGCACGTGTACATGTGGCTGGCAGGAGACTCAGCACATGTGGGGATGGATGTTTGTTCTGTTTCTACCTGTTGGCTAGTGTTTGGATGTGATTGGCTACGTATGGGGGCGGTAATTAAAGGTTGGCTGAGCAATAACAGGGATAGTCATTTACCTAGAAGAACACCTGTCCCACGCCAGACCTGTGGAGAAACACAAAGACCCCGTCTGGTAACCAAGAGACGCTCTCTCTTAGCTCCACTTTACATTCCAATCCTCTGACAACGTGTCTGCTCTTATGATCGTTTTTAACTTCTATTTAAAAAAAAAATCATTAAATGATGCCCTCATTTTAAATGTATTTCTTGTCTTTCATGCATCAGGCATTTATCATTGCTTGATTTTATTCACGTTTAAAGCTCAAACCGAAGCTCAATGTTTGTGTTTATAAATTGTTTTTGAAATATGTTTTATTAAATTTTTTTTTAATTTGACACAATTTTTAAGTATCAGCACAAGCTCATGTAAAATGATGCACAAAAGGAGAAAGTGCAGTTATAACTTAGTATAATTAATGAGATTGCTTTTTTTCTGTTGTCTTTCTTATGACAAAGTTGATGTCAGTTGATTCTGACTCATTTTAGTAAGTTCTGGAGAACCAATTAGAGTTTGAAAACACAAATTTAGCCTTCACCCTTTGTCATTCTTCACCATAAAGTAGCTGAGATAGGCTCCAGCAACTTATGTGACCCTTCAAAGACAAATCAGTAATAAAATATGGATGGATTGAAGTATTGAAACAAAAAAGGGAAAAATTTATAAACACAGTAAAAAGAAATTAAATCTGGAAAACAAACAAGTATCCCTACTTGTTTTGGCATCCCTAATAATACTAGCAAAAACAACATTTAAAAAAAAATGGGCATTTTACATTTAGACCTCACAGATGAATGTTAGTGGTTGAAAGTCAAGTTTTGGCAAGCCTGGACCAAACCCTGACCCTGAACAAAGTGGTAAATTCAGTGTGTCCAATAATAATCAGATAAAACTCCTAGTTTTGGAGTTTGTGCCTTGAATCCATTGGCCTGTTATACGACGACAGAATTTTCTGTAAATGTAACATCTGTCCAACTTTAATAAGGTTCCCACATTTTATATAACTATATGATTATGTTTTTGACCTCGCATGGAGGTTTAAGGCAGCGCTTCAGGTAAACCATAAGCAATATAGGCTTTTTTTGCTGTATTGAGATACTTTATGATATGGAGTTTGTTTAGAGCATATTTAATATTTCTGTTATAGCTTTTGGAAGAGGGCTCATTTTGGATCAACACATCTGGAGCCATGAAAGGGAACCAGTTTATCCTTCAACCATCACATTATGGAATGCTCAGGCATTGCCAGGGGCAGATAAAATGAAATGATTAAAAAGAAAAACTAGTGGGAATTGGTGCCAGCATTTATTCAGAGGTCTAATTTGAATAAAACAAAGCAGAGATGTGTTTCTGCTGGGGTCTTTGTGTATTTATTCAAAAGATGATATACACTTCTTGTGTGTATTTGCAAGCTGTAGGGGTTTGGTTTACTGGAGTTATGGGCTAAAGAGGTGCCAGGCATTCCAAAAACTGAGATCATGATGATTATGAAAATATGGCTTTGACCACAAGTCTGATTTATAAACTATAAACTCTGACTCATCTTTGCTGAAACTGTCTGATCCTGCAGGTGCTTTTGTTCTTTTTTTTTCTGCCTGCATTGCAATCATGGTTGTTGATTTGCTGGCCACATTAAATATGGATACGAGGGTCAAATGTTAAACACTGGGCCCGCAGGAATGTTCTTGTCATGGTGGCGTGGCTTCAAAGGAATTCCTTTTGGAATGTTGCGTTAGTCAGCATGACTGGTAAAGACACAAGTGGACACGATGACCAAATAAGTCTCTGATTCAGTTATGGGTGATGACTCAGTGGTGCATCCATGGCTTCTTGTAATAGAGTCACTGAAAAATAGATGAAGAGAACATCTTTTGTTGGTATGGAGACAATTACAGTTGAAACTGTGATGAACCTTTTAAATGTTTCAGGAAATGGTTACAATGGCAACAAATTGGTTAAGTGTCACACTTCCCCCACTTTTCTAGGCACAACAGTTCAAACAAACTTGTGAAGATTGTAGACGCACAGTCCAGACATGGCAAATTTCAGACATGAAGATGTGGCCACCAGAAGAATCACCAGAGAGCCTGTTTTATTAAACGGCTATTTTGTGATGGCTGTAGTGTGTTTAAAATGATCTAAGGCGAATGTTGAATATGTGTGTGCATGACAAGAAGGAAATGTCTTTCATTGCTCACAGCGTTGTTAATCCCTCAGTTGCATTTCTGTCTTTGGAAAAATCCTTTGTCTTCATTGTGGATCATAAAGTTGTAACAGTAAGTAAAGGAAATGGAACCACACGAATGAAACAATAACTGGAGGACAATAACTAATGGAACCCCTTCTATTGTCTTCCAGTTATTCTGTTTGTTTCCTTTCGCCTTTGGGAAGAATGCACTTTTATCATAGGAAACACAAGCTCATAGCATTTACAATGGAACAGCTTTTGTGTCCGTACAAACCTTCTGCCTAAGAAATAAAGGCATACAATTGTTGCCAAAAACCTTGTCATTCTTCCATAGTTAGTCAGAGGAATTCACATTTTCCCTGGTTGAGCACACGGTTCACCTTTCCCATCATCTGGGTAATCCTCTCGAATTGGTTGTATGACGACATTGGGCGATAGCAGCAGCTTCATAAGAAAACTCTGAAATTGGACAGAATTTATGATATTGTTTAAGGCTTTTGGAAAAGTTTTGATGATATGTGCAGACGGATTGTTCCGTCAGGATAATGTCCTCTATGGCTGTGCTGCACTGGACAGAGCTGGCCATGCTTGGCTCACACGCTTTTGATGCAAGTTATTTATGATCATCATTTGTAGAGAGCAACCGGGTATGTAATCTGAGACTGCAAAAGCCTTTACTCTGAATTACTAGTATGCAATGCAGTTCATATATTGTCAAAGAAATCTTGGTTTAATTTGTGATTTGAAGTTTTCAAAAGAGTTGCATTTTAGATTCTTCAAGTTATCAGACTGGAGTCTTTTATTTGATGTTTATTTGGATTCGCAAGTGTTTTAGAGGCATGGATCAAACTCACACACAGATACTTTTATGACAGACACAATGACTTCCTCTACCTCTGTGTACTTGCTCTCATCAATTTCAACATTTTTATCTCTTACCTGGCTTAATGGAATTAAGCCATTAACAAGGGGAAATGAACATAAACCTCTAATTCTTCACCATTTTCCAACTAAGATTTTGGTTAATTTACTGTACTTTTTCAGCTATTCTGCATATATTTAACCCTTGTACTACCTTAGATGACCCCACCCTTACATTGACGTGTTTTTCCTACCATGACAAAGGTGGATAAAGGTGGAAAGATTTCATGTAATCCATGGACACCAGTGAAGATCCCAAATCATTGAAGAAAAAAGGTTCAGTGCACTGTCTAGTGGGTCTAGATGACCCAACTCCCAATGTAAAAGTGCCTAGGATAGCACAAGGGTTACATCAGTGATAAAGGTTTATAGTTGTATTATTTACCAGCAAACCATCATTATGCCGTGTTCCCCCGTTTGCATGAACTTTTGGTGGTGTTGTCCGTCTTTGCCACCTCTTGGGTCAGTAGATTAACTTGAATTGAAAGACAAAAGGGCCTCTTTTTTGTGCTGGGTAGAAAAAGCAAAACGTGTGCTTAATGATTCACACCTTTCATGGTGGTATTTTAGCCAAAACACTTGATGCTGGTAGCAGAAAGTTAAACATAGCCAAGACCCTAAACGAAGAATCTTTGTTCAGCTCTCACGAAGGTATTTGTCATCGTTTAGAACCCGTGACTTAAGAGTGGGGTGTTGTTCTAATCGATGGCATGAAGTCAGCTTGTATGAGTAACTCGGCAGCTGCTTTTGGACAGTTGGACTTCACTCAACCTCTTTACTGACTATGTCAAGGCCGTTTGAGTTTATGCTGTATCTGCACACCTCTGCAGATGTCCTCTCTGCTGAGCTCTGTGGCCCTTTAAGGCAGCAGGCCAGACATGCTTTGCCCCTCATGTTTGCCATAACGAGGGAGGTTTAGGTTGACTTGTTCATGTGTCTGGTTTGTTCAAAGGTCTGCGTGACTTCATCACTATTTAGTTTCATATGTGCACCTGTGCTTGAATGACAATGATTACTTCTAACATTCTGTACATTCACTTGGCTCCCTTTCCAGCATTGAGATTTTATCTGGTTTCTCAGGTTTAGTGAAGATGGTCACTTGTACATTTGGTCTAAAAGTATGTTTTTGTGTGTGTGTGTGTGTGTGTGTGTGTGTGTGTGTGTGTGTGTGTGTGTGTGTGTGT
>CM074498.1:14422199-14519216 GCA_037389245.1 Oryzias sinensis | reverse complement strand
AAGCAATGCTCAGCATCTGCTGCCAAGTAAAACATGCATGGAGGATAATCACCTGATAAAATGAACTGACAGGTTTGAAGTATTATTAAGCATTTGACTTGCACTGGATGGGATTTTAATGGCCACATCTGTGTAAAATTGCACAATTATTTTTGTCAATTTAAAGCATTTCCGATAAATATCTCCAACTGAGACGTATTTATTCATTGTGTCCATCATCGCAAACTCTCCTATCGAGTTATGGTATTTAAAAGTCTTTATGAACATTCGGAAGCAAAAGAAATCAGCGTGGGCTCAAGCAATACTTTGGCCACAAACTGACAGCGATATTCCTTAATTCTTTCCAGAAGGAAAGAAAAAAACATTTTAAGTCACTAACATTGAATTGTCAAATGAAGAAAAGAAAAAACATTATCACCATCTCCACAAGCAGTACTTGGAGCCCTTCCCAATGCTGTTGATGTTTTTTTCCCAAGTGTGGTGCCAACAAAATACATCATCTCCTCCACCTCAAAAGCCTCCAAATCCTCCCGTGCCTCTTCACCAGATTCACATCTTTTTGCTTGAAAAACTAAATAAGAATGGATGAACAGTAACAAACAGGTCTCTTATGTAACCACCATTACCTATGCAATGGTCCATGCTCATGTGTATGTCCTTGAACACAGAAACCCCATCCCCCATCTGTCAACGCATGAGTGTTCGCATACACAAAATAAATCTGTTGTATAGCGTGAGGTGTTTTCACAGGGATAGAGAAGTATTCAGCTGAAAATAAAAGCAGGTGAGGAGATGACGAAACTGGAAGAAAAACAGAGAAAAACAGGCTTTCAACAATGTCCAAATCTTTGGAAGAACATTTTGACATCATACAGTATGTGATGTACCGCTAAGGAGCCACAGTCAATCACATTTGTGTAAGATTTGGTGTGAAGGAAAAAAGAAATCTGAAAAAATTATTAGTTACCTAAGCAAACTGGGTCAGCGATGACCCAGGGGTGTTCTTCTTCCAAGTAAAAAGATAGTGGTTTGATCCCAAGCCCTACTATGTGTCAAAATGTCCTTAGGCAAAACACTGAACCCTATATTGCTCTATTTGTTGCGCAGCAGTGCATCAAAGTTAACACAAAAGTGTTACAAGGTTCAGAAGGAAATACTCCAATGTCATGGTTTT
Source organism: Oryzias sinensis (assembly GCA_037389245.1). Taxonomy (NCBI): domain Eukaryota; kingdom Metazoa; phylum Chordata; class Actinopteri; order Beloniformes; family Adrianichthyidae; genus Oryzias; species Oryzias sinensis. The sequence continues at coordinate 14,518,042 of CM074498.1, read as the reverse complement.
ATACGAACAGGCCCCCAAAGAGCTGGTCAGTTGTGTGGACAAAGCTATAGGTACATATAAGACAAGGTTTGCTTTCATACCGCACTGTTGAGTTTGAATGGGAGCAGAACAGTTGCTTTAAACGCTTCAACATCAGAAATTACAACCAGAATTATTCCATATATAAGGTGTGCCAAATTATATTATGATGTGTATGTTTTGCACAGCTTGCTAGGAGTAACTTTCTTGGAAAAAAGTATAATTTAGGAAAATTTGGGATCACTTGTTAGGTCCTCATTTAAGTTCAAACATGCTTAGCAAAGTGGACTGTCAAAGAAAAACCACACTCCAATATGGACCAAACATCATTGGGTTGAGTGCTTCAGTTTATGAAAAAAGCTGGCAAACTCGGTGGGTTTTCATGCAAACAACTAAGGGTTGGTAAAATGAAGAGAACATAAATATTTTCTTCGTAGTGATTGGCTAACTGGTTCATTATAAGGTTGGCCGGTTTCGATTGTGACTGTTTGTTTGATAAACTTATGAGTGGCGTTTATACTTTTCAAGCTTGAAGCAATTGTCTTCAGTGTTTTAGTGGTTTGGTATTTTATTTATAGCAATAAATATAGGGATCTTTGAGAGTCTGTTTATTTATATTTAAAATGGTGCAAAAGTATTTAGTCAGCAACCAATTGTGCAAACTCTCCCACTTAAAAAGATCAGAGAGCCCTGTTATTTTCATCATAGCTGTACCTCAACTAGTAGATGCAAAACGAGAAATAAAACTCAGAAAATCACAATGCCTGATTTTTAAATAATTTATTTGTAAATTATCGTGGAAATTAAGTATTTGGTCAATAACAATAGTTAAGCTCAATATTTGTTATATACCATTTGTTGGCATTGACAGCAGTCAAACATTTTCTTAACCCTTGTGCTATCCTAGGCACTTCAGTACCTCAAGACAGTGCGCTGAACCTTTTCTCTTCAATGATGTGTGATCTTCACTGGTATCCATGGATTACATGAAATCCTCTTCACCTTTATCCACCTTTGTCATGGTAAGGATAACATGTCAATGTAAGGGTGGGGTAATTTTGACCCCACAAGATAGTACAAGGGTTAAGTCTTTGCAAGGTTTTCAAAAACTGTTGCTGGTATTTTGGCCCATTCTTCCATGCAGATCTCCTATAGAGCAGTGATGTTTTAAAGCTGTCGCTGGGCAACATGGACCTTCAACTCCCTCCAAAGATTTCTTATGGCGTTGAGATCTAGAGACTGGCTAACCCACTCCAGGACCTTGAAATGCTTCTTATGAAGCCACTTCTTTATTACCTGGGCAGTGTATTTGGGATCATTGTCATGCTGAAAGACCCAGCCATGTTCATCTTCAATGCCTTTGCTGATGAAAGGAAGTTTTCACTCAAAATCTGACGATACATGGCCCCATTCATTCTTTCCTTTAAACTTATCAGTCGTTTTGGTCACTGTGCTCAAATACATCCCCAAAGCATGATGTTTCCACCCCTATGCTTTACAGTAGTTATAGTGTTCTTTGGATGCAACTCAATGGAATGGAATGAGTTAGTGTCAAGTCATCAGCTTGTGTCATTTTCGCAGTTATTGGAACGATTTCCTTCAGATGGCGACCAATGTGCCCAGAGGAATTAAAAAATTGCTATAAAGTATACACCGGCCTTTAGAGGGTTAACCAGTAATCCAAATATGTTTTTAATATGCCTGTTGATATGCTTACAAGTTATATTTTGATCAAATTCAACAAAAAAAGTGCAGATTACTTCAGCGATTGAGCTCACTGTAACCGCTTAGGCTTATCAGTCAGTTTCTGCTACTTTACAAAATTTGTACGAAAAAAAGCAGAATGACAAACTTTCACCACCATCAAAGGTTTACAGTGATCATGTCTTATGCAGTTTTGCAAAATTCACTTTTACATCCAAAAAATGCCTGCTACAATGACCTACAATAGAAAAAGACAGTACATTTGCACACTTAAAAATATGCGGGGTTGTTTAATCAGTCGGTTAGATGCAAATTGTTTGGACAGTGATACATTCCTGCTTTCTCTGTGGGGGCTGTGTGCATGACCGAAGAGAAAAAAAATCAGCGTGTGTATTCAGAGTTATCCTTTGCGTGAGAACAGACTGAGAGCATACATCACACCCTGATGTGACAGCCGAGAGCAGACAATTGAGGCAACACACACCTCCTAGGCCGGCCTGGCTCTCCCACCTGGCCCCATCTACCATACTTTTCCTATGAATGCAGACAAATAAGCTTACGATCACGTATTTGCACAGTTTATTTTTATTTGTAGTTATGATTTTAAACACCTTTTAGACACATAGTTGCTGGGTGTAGTCGATACTGCTGCAAATAGGACTCATTCAGGTTTATGCGATTGCAAGTCGCTCAGGACACATAACCACATAATCTAATCACAAGATCTTATATAATGTTTGAATTGTGTATGTTCACATAAGAAAAGTGCAATGGATTTCTTTGTAGGAGAGAGTAAGACATCACCAATAAACATTTTGGGTACATCCACTATCTTTCATGTAATGTCAAATAGATGGTGCTTGGCGTCATTACCCTATACCCAGTGTGACCAGCAAACAGAGGTTTGTGTGAACTACATATGGCTCCGCAAGCAATCTATCTAGACTTTGTTGAAGAAATTAGCAAGGATTTTCAGTCTTCCTTTTCTGAAACACGGGTAGGCTCTAATTTATAAATGAAAAAGTAGAAAAAAACAGTTAGCAACAAATCTAATAGGACCATAGTCAGAAAAAGAGTTATCATTACAGCATCAATACAAGCACTAACCAGCAATCATAATGTCATGTCAGTAACTATATATTCTGGTGTAGATGTAGTAGCCATTGATTTTTGATGGAGAGGCTATACCCTTTTTGTGGCTTTATAGTATAATTCTTCAGTCTAATCATCTGTGTTGTTTGTGCTGATATGACCTATATTAACTCAAACCTGTTTGGCCCAGACTTTCGAACCTCTTCTGCCAAGTCGAAAGGATTAGATAAACCCAACAGATTGCTTATTATCAATGTCCTTTCCAAGAATTTCTTGATAGCGCTATGGGGGCAGCACATAAACGCAAAAAACAAAGTGCCCTGCTACTGTACAAATGCGCACATTTCAAGAAGGTGCAAGAGATCCAACAGACAAGCTTTCTCCATGGGGCCTCCAGCCTCATCCTGACACTCTGACAACATTTTGGCACCTAGTCGACACATACCCTCTCTTGCTGACTCACTGTCGGGTGGAAACTAGACACCTGAGTCTCACCTCCGGTTTCTGCAGAACTCATGTTTGTGTGAACGGAGACGTGCCTAATTGCTAAATCAGGCTTACATCTGATTTTCTGCAGCCCAGAAAGTTGTAAGGGTTTACGTAACACCGGATAAGTCTGCTTTATTTTACAGAAATTCAAGTAGAAGTGTTGAACATCATTGCAGCTGAATACAAACCTCAAAAGGTTTGAAAATGAAAAAAAAAACAGGAATTTTTGAAGTTCTTGATGGTAATAATTACTATTTCCATGTTCAGAACTTATGAATTAAACATTCTTGGCACCAGTATAAGTAAGACTACTATATCACTGAACAGTATAAAACCAATGGTTTTCCCCATCTTAGTTCACTTTTAAGCCAGGCTGTGTGTTTTTCAACAGTTTGTTTCTTAGTTGTGCGTTTTTGTTAAAAGTTAAAGTTTTGATATCTGAAGCAGCCAAACAAGCCAGCACTGGTAAACCTGAAAACAAGGGTCTTAGGTCACTTGCAAGTGAACTCTGGTGTGGTTTAAGGTACCGTCCAGCACAGATAGTAAACTATGTACTGTTCGGTAGAATCAAAAATAGATCAAAGGCATAAATCTACAGATCTTTGAATTACTAAAAAAATGAAAAATGTCTTGTTGGTAAACATGAAGAAGAAGCCAAATGATTTCATTTTGAAGGCAGCCATAAATTTGTGATACAATTTTTTACCTTAATAGTTTAATAAAGTTCTTAATGTCTTCATTATTTACTGACTTCTTAAGGTTCTTCTATTATCAGACACGGTTATGTTTTTTTATTTTTTATTTTTTTCCCCCCATACCTGATATGCTTCGACGGATTTCTTGCGTCTTCGTCAGAGTCATTATCAGATGGTAGTGATGTGACATATATAAAAAACAGATGATTGTGACTGAGGTGAAGTCACCTATCAAAACTTGACAGGCTACTCCACCCCTTAATGTCCGTTTTCTGCTGGAGGATGTTGCTCCAGGAATAAGAAAGCAGGAAGGCCCCCTCATCCCGGTTAAGGGAAGTGTGGGCTAGCTTTCGTTTTTTTTTCCCTTAATGTTTACTGGTGTAAATGATATCGTGTTTGTAAATACAAGTGGGAAAAGCCCTTTTAAGAAAAAGAACAAGAAACACAAAAAGCAGAAAAAGAACTTAACTGCCGTACATCTTTTATGACTTTCAATATTTGTTTTAAAGATAAACCATGTATTAAACGGTAATGGTAAAAAAGGAGTATACTTCAAAACCTGTCTAGGATGTACCCCGCCTCTGTTCAACAGTGATTGGGATCAGTCCCAGCAACCCTTTGTCACCGAAAGGTCCTAGTGTCATAAGATGGATACTGGTACTTTGTTCTATTCTACCTTGAATAAATCCTAAAGCACTTTAATAATAATAATGGATTGGATTTATCTGCGCTTTTCCAGTCACTCAAAGCGCTTACGTTGTGTCCATTATTCATTCACTCCTCATTCATACTTGGTGATGGTAACTACTGATGTAGCCACAGCTGCCCTGGGGCAGACTGACAGAGGCGTGGCTGCCAGTTCGCACCTACGGCCCCTCTGACCATCACCGGGATCATTCATACGCATTCACACACCAGTGGAGCCACACTGGAGGCAAGGAGGGTGAAGTGTCTTGCCCAAAGACACAACAACATTTGGCTGGGGGGAGTGGGGATCAAACCGTACCCTTCGATCATTAGACGACCCGCTCAACCGCCTGAGCCACTGCCGCCCACTGTTACTTTACAGTAACAATTCCCATTTACCCATGAACAAACATTTACAGACCAGTGGTAGCAGTGCTGCCATGCAAGGCATTAGCCAGAGCACAAGGAGCAATGTGGGGTTCTGTGTTTTCCCAAGGACATTTCGACAAATAGGAAGATGAAGCACGAAACAAACCTGCAATCAGGGGTTGACTGCCCAACAGAGCACAGAAAGTTTTTAAATCTAAGGAGTAAGTTTCAGAACTAAAAAAAATTCACTTTAATCAAAGATGATGAATGAGCTTCAGAAAAAAACCCAAAGGATATGTTCAAAGACAGAATTTATAGGGAGTGGACAAACCAAAAATATGTTTAGTTTCAAGGGAGTTACTGAATGAATGTCTTTTCATTTCCCATCATATGATGGCAGAACAAGCAACTTTGCTCAGATATACCAATAAATCAAAAAAGCAAATCAGTCTTTTGGAAAATAAGATAACAGGATGAGCAAAGCCAAGAGAAAAGACATACAACGTTCTGTTTGATAAATGAAATGCATTGAAAGACCTTAAACCATAAAGGAAATAAGACAAAACTTCATGGGATGTAAATATTAGTTGTACTTCAAGTAGTTAATATTGTTAATAAATTGCTATTCCCAGGGTTTAGTCTGGACTTTGCAGACAGATAAAAATCAATTCCATGTCAACAACAATGTTTTTAATATTAGTGGTTGAACGTGGTTTTCCGCTTAAGTCATTCCTAAGATCTAGACTGTTCTTCTGCTACATAAATGAAGCCTCTGGAGTATGAGTATGAGCTGGAGCGTGTGGTAGAAACACATAACTTAATACTCCTGTTGGGAAGATCATTTGGAAATGGTGTAAGTTCTGAGAATTGAGTAGGAACTTTTTTCTTTGTCTCAGCAGTGCACCTGGGGCTTGAAATGACAGAATTGGGGGGAAAAGAAGGTCTGAGTAAAGTTTCATCAACTGTGGATGTTGCTATGTTTATTTATGTGTCTGTGAATCTGAAAACTCTGCACGTGTCTGCTTTAGTCTTTTTTGGCTTCCATGTTAAGAACTTGCTCATCATTAGCCCAATACTGACACAAACCTCACATTCCCAAAGCAACACAAGGCTAAGAGGGGAAAAGTTAAAGTCGGGCCCCAAATCTGCTGTGATTTGAGATTTTCATACAGTCAAGTATAGCTGACACGGAAGGTCTCAAGCTGCAGATGAAACGTATGATAAAATAATAACAGTTGACATTTCCTCAGTTGAATTTAAATTCTTGCCAAATTGTCTTATTTGTCGTGATATAATTGGTTGACCCCAACGTGTCTTCAACTTACTTCACTCTTGATGTGGCTCCAAGTTGCCTGCAGCACTGCGAAGTTTCACACGGAACCAGCGAGCCAAAAACCAAAACAGTTTCAACTGAGCTCTTTCAACGCAGCCCTGATACCCGGCTTTCTCGCCATGTCTGGATACTCGCTGCTTGATCGTGTGCAGAATCAGATTATTTCAGCTAGCATGAGCTCATTGCATAGAGGACCGTTAGGTAGTCTAATCCAGGCCTCCTTTGATGTTCTGTCAATTTAAACTGCTAAATGGGCAAGAAAGCAATTGCGTCAACCTGCTGGCGATGATTCAAAGCAGGATTGGAGAGGCATTCTGACAGGCTGACACCTGCTGACCCTCTCCAGAGGCCAACATGTTTCAACTTCTCAGTTACATTTACCGAAAGGTTCCCCTCAACAAAAAACTAGGGACACGTCTGCATGTTAGTATCTAATTGAAAGCAAACAGGTCATTCCTTCTTGTTGTCTACTGGATCTGAAAATATTGTTTCAATCAAATTTTTTATTCTTCAAAATTTTTTAAAGAATCCTTAAAAATGGTTTAAAATGTTAAAAGGCTGAAAAACTGTAAGCAGTATGCTTTTCACATCAGCTTCAAGGATCTCGGGGTGGTTGATTGCACCTAATCGATTGCTATAATTAAACTCAGTTCAGATCATACTAGTAAATCCTGATTATTGTCATTGTATGCTGACGTCTTAACCTACAGTGAGCAACGGAATACATTAAAGGATTTCTCGGTGTGATCTCCGTACTGAGCAGACCAAATATGACAGTTGAGAGGAAATGTTCCTCTAAATGGACGAATAGAAAGTAACCTCCATCATAACTTGGCATCTGAGAGGACAGGCACATTAACTTTAAACTAAAAAAAATAAAAACATCTGTAGCAAGACAAGTAGTCAGGTCGGCAACTGCAGCAATATGAGAAGATTAGCAGATAAATGAACACAAAATCCCTTGAACATGTGTTGTAAAACAAAAGAAATAAGTTAGTCGTGGCAGCAGTTATGGACCATTAAGCAGATGAGCACAAACATCAGCAAACATAACTTGTAAGACAAAAAGGACATGTTCCAGTTCCACATTCCAGTGTTTGCTTCTGGGTTACAGCATTTAAGAGGCTGAAACAATTAGACGCCATTTGCTCAGATGTCCCAAGAGAAAAGCAGAAGACAAAAAGTGTTTTAATGAAAACCCCAAGGACGTTTGTTATGTTGTTGTTTGTTTGTTAGCAAACCAGACTTTGTGATTTAGCAAAGGCTGTAAGAGTTGTTACGGTGGCTGAAAAAGTTTGCGTTTAGACTGACAGCAGTCCTTCAGCAAGACATCAAATATTCCCTGTGGCTTTCAGCCTCCAGCAATTATTGACACAGAAGAAAATGCTTTCTCTCGTAGGGATTAGTAGCTTGCGCAGACAGAAAACAAGAGCTAACGATGAGACATGAATTTGATTAAAGAGAAGAGTGCAACATGAAAGCCTTACTTGAAATGAATTTTGACTGAAATCTACTGTGCAACACAAACAATCATAACATTATATTTGTTTGGAGGATAATAAGCAGCTATATGTCAGCTTTATGTCAGCAATACAGAACCGAGTGGGCTTTATTACATTGCCTAGAGACTTGTACATTGTGGAGATTACAAACTGAAGTAGTATTTGGGTTGAGTACCCCAAAAGATCAGTTCAGTACTATAAATATATAATACATGCATTTTCATACATAGATCCATTGTATTCTACGCATTATTATGAAGACTTTTCTTAATACTACACTTAAACTCAGACATTAATAGGATCTATTGTAAATTTGGACATGCAAATTGTAATATCACAAATTCCTCTTTACAGAGTAAGTAATCAACCTGAAAGTCTTTGTGAACCTAAGAGCAAAATATCCTCAGGTCCTGATTGGTCCTGTGCTGATGGTGTTTACAAAGCTGTGTGGTGCATGTAAATGCAAGTATTGCTCTTACTGTTGCTGCTATGACGCTTCAAGAATTTATTGACCAGTTAAAACGAGAAGCACTCTTAAAGCGTGTCAACTGTAGTTGCATCGAGTTGCAATGGGTCAATGAGGCCATATGATATAGTTTTGAAGTGATTTCATCTTATTCATGTTTAAACTCACATCAACAATAATTCTATTCTGGTTGATTTATTCACTTAAATAGACACTAAAAATTAAATCTGACATCAAGCCAATTCAGCAATGCAGGGCTCCAGACTGCGACCAATTGGTCGCATTTTGCGACCAAAATTTGAGAGTGTGCGACTAAATTTTACATCCAGTCGCACATGTGCGACCAGTAAATTTGCCCCCCCCCCACCCTCCGTATTTTTTATACATTAAACGTGGAAGGGGCACGTCAATGATCAATGAAATGATCAATGAGACGCGAGCGAACACGCACGCAGGCAGACACACACACTCGCGCACATATTCATGAAACGCGAGCACACACTCGCGTGATACCTAGGGGGAGGGGCCAAGAGATATTCGCGCGCGCGTAAACATCTGTGGGAAGGAAACGGAGACAAATATCATCACAACGTGATATGTGCGTCTGAGCTATGAGTAAGCGAACTATTGCTTCGCTCTTCCGACCTGCGGCTAGTGTACCAGGGCCAGAGTGTACAGCAGGGGTCTCAAACTCGCAGCCCCCCAAGATGATATTTTGCGGCCCCCGCCTTAATATGAAAGTTCAATCTTAATTTGGCCCGCCACTTTGTATGAAAGACACTTTTTCATTGTCGTGCGCGGAGCTGACCAACCAATCACAGTGGGGTAAACTACTCTTGGGGGCGTGACAATGACAGGGCTTGAAAGCAGGAACCCTGACCGCCCCCTCCCTCCCAGGACCACATTAAGGAGTTCCTTACTTTCCTTTAGAACGTATTTTTTCGCTCGTAATTTTCTAAATACATGCAGTCCGTGCTGAACTTTTCTCTGGGTCGCACAGACCCGGAGGAAGGTTTAGGGTTTTGGTTAAGCGCGCAGCGGCGTGTCACCCCCGACCACAAACGGTTTATGCACGGCTGTTAGGGCAGTTCACCGCTCCTGCGGGAGTCGGGTCAGCTGAGGAGAATAAATGTCCCACACCTACATGTGTGACAGCTAACGGGGCTTGAACTTTAAATATGTGCGAGTGACAAGATTTAGTCTTAGACACACTGAAAACACGTTGGGGAAAATGCAACGATAGACGTGTTTGAGATGATCCAGCGCCGCGCCTGGATCATTGGGGAGACCAGGCAGGGGGGGCCGGGGGTGAAGGCGAATGAAGTACAACAGGAAATTGGAGTTGTCCTTAACATTCAATTTAGTTTTAATATTCCTCTCTCCCTCAGTATGATCTTTGTTATTATATATTTTATGCTTATTTGAATGTTTTGTAATGTATGTAGCCTTTTTTTAATCAATTGGTATTTTATATTATTTTGATTGATCACTGAACTACAAAAACCATCAGGACACATGTCCCATAATGCATTGTTTTGTAGTCTACAGGACAGCTTTCAGTCAGTTCAGTACTAAATTTCCAGCTGCGTTCGCTCAGGTTGGGGCCTTGTTCCCACCCCTTTCTCATGATATTTTTGTTTTGATTGACAGGAGATGTTGGAGCAAAACAAAAATATACGTCACACACCAGGTGATCTGTGCAGCGTTGAGTCCACCTGGGTGATCTCAAACAGGCTTTTGGTGTCACCAACATACATTTCCATCCGTTTTCTTTACTTATTTGTACTGTCATGACAGCGATGCTTTTGTCAGTATACCTGTTGCATTTACAAAAGTGCAGATTAAAATGTGACACTGAATTTGAAACGGCAGATTGTAATTTTTGCATCTATTATTAAAGTATTTTTTAATAGTAATACAGTGGAAATTAGAAGATTTGGTTAGCATGATGGTTTACGGTATGCGCCCCTAAATTTTCTGGTTGTGCCCCTAAAATTTTCCGTTTTCCGTTGTGCTCCTAGTGAAAAAAGTTAGTCTGGAGCCCTGCAATGACTAAATTAATGTCAAGTAGGCATGGCCCCATCCGATCACATGATCGGAAATCGGGCCCGATGACGTAGTTTTAGACTTGATCTGTATCGGATGTTATGTCACGATCTTTTTTTTTTTTATCACCACTATATATTTCAAGATTATTATTTCCAATGTGGCGTTGGGGGGATTCCGGCTGCCGCTGCTGGTGCGGTGGGGGTCTTGGGGTGGGGATGGCTGGGCACTCTCCCTCCTTCTTTTCACGTTCCACCATCCATTTTAGAAGAACATAAACACTCACCTGAGCACAGGTGTTAGCTCAACAGACTGAATGACTGAAATATTTCACACTAGTTGGTTTTAAGGCATAAGTATGCGTGTGAACACTATCTGTTTTGTGTACATGTCGACAGGTGGACATTTTTGCAACTAGCAGGTGTGTCTATAACATTTGAGTGTGTGTGTGGACAGGCTCCGCCCTTTTTTTTTGTTTTTTTGTTTTTACATTTAAACCTTACCATAATGATTAACAACCAGTAAACTTGTTGCTTTATGCTGCTTCATGGTCTTATCCCCCTTCCCCTCCTATTATCACCCCCTACCCCCCCTCTCTCTAACGTCCCTCTCTCTTCTTCCCCTCTTTCCTTTTCCGTCCGGTCCAACACCAAAGATTTTCAGACATGTTTGAAATTAATAAAGTTTGGCCTCAATTACAAAAGGGGTTTATTCAGACATACCTTTGGTTTGTCTGAAGATTAATAACCCCTCTTGTTAAAGTAAAATATGTCCAACCCAAGAGGCCCTCAGCTCTCATCTGACTGCCCAGCTGTTGGACAGGACAAGTTAAAAAAAAAAAAAAGAAAAAAAAAAAAGATTATTATTTCAAATAAATATTCTATTATAGGTGTGCATATCATAAGTGGATCACGACATTTTATTGCCGTAAAGCACAGCAGAATATGGCACAAATTTGAGCAGGAGGCGGAGCCAAGCGGACCCTGGTCAGACTGGAAAGTTATTCCAGATTATTGGGGGAAACAAACTCTAGTTCACTTTAAGAGAACAAAAAGCGTCCAGTCTGAAAACACCCTAAGATTTTACATGAAGGCATGTGAGAAAAACTAAAAGAAAACATCCAATGTTTCTGCAAGGCTGCCTTTCTAGTATATCAGCAGCATCAAGTATTTTATTTTAGAACTTTGAAAAAAAAAATCTCAATTGATTATCCACTAAAGAATCATCTTATTTTACATTCCACACAGTTTTCCTGGTTTAAAGTTTTTAGGCTACCTGTTTCAGAGTTTTTTTGTAGGAAATTCACGTATCAATTACGCCATGGAATTAATTAATTTTGTCTCATTAAAGGTCAGTGAGCGTGCCCTTTAAATGTGATAAAACAAAGCTGCTCCCTGTGTAAAATGTAACCTTTAAATGCCATTTTTTGTGAACAGCCATGAAAAGTACAAGAAAGAAATTCAGCAGTACCTACTTTACATTCAAACCTTTTGCATGTAAACAAATTGTCTTAAATTTATGATTTTTTGCTATTAAGTATCTGCTTTGCATTTGTGTTATTTGCATTTAACAAATGTATACATTTTATTCAACTTTTGAAGCTTTAAAAACAATGTTTGCTTCCATATAAAATTAGCTACCAAATTAAGTAAAGTGACCTCATATTTCTTTTCTCAAATTCTTGTACTGCGAAGGAAAAATCAGACACAAAAAAAAACCTAACGAAAAATGTGTGTCATTTTTGTGAAATGAATGAGATTTTTCCAGATTTACTTTCAGCAGTAACAGACCTTTTGTCTCGACTTGTCCAAACCCTTTCTGACCTTATTGAGACTTTTCTTGCTGCTGCCTAGTGCACTTCCTGTGTCTTCTGCTCCTCTGTCTGACATACCAAAGTAGACATTCACACACCCACAGGGAGGTTTATGCTTGACCGGGTCATCCTGCAAAGATGAGAGGAGTTCCTGTTCAGGAGTCTCCTGCAGCTGTCTTGCAGGCTGCCGCACTGTTTGAGGTTAAAGGGCCTGTGGGGGTTAAACCTGGGACAAACACGGGTCAGAGTCCAAAGTCAAGGCAGGGAGAGCCGTCTAGTCTTATCCTTTTGCTCTGTCTTTACAAAACACATGAGGGGGAAACACAGGCACATGCTGCTGAACAATAAGGACTACACCGCACTACAAGTGCTGATGCTTCAGCAGAAGACATAAAAAACGTGTTTGTTGCTGGCATTTTTTCCTGAAACACATTGACTGAAGGACAAAAAAATGAATGTCTAGAAACGTTGGTTTGTAGCTTTCGTCAATCAACAGGTTTTATCGTGTGACGACAGTAGCTCCGCCCGAACTGCTACGTTCCATTTTTCTACGAACCTACAACTAACGGGGCACACAATGATACAGTTCAGTACAATATAATGGATACATTTTTTAATGGAAACCATACCATACCGCTCCGAGGAAACATGGCTAAACTTCGGACCAAAAAGGCATCACTGTGCATCTGCCATTATTCTCTTTGGACCACAGTGGCATCTTTATCAGCATCAAACCATTTTTTCCTAATAAAAGATTGTCAAAAAGACTTTTTGGTATGTTTGTAAAATGTTAAAATGCATAATTCTCATTCACTTTTTAGTTTGTTTGTCAAGAAATACAAGGACTCTGGAAAACTTGACCTTCACTTTTCAGTAACCAGGTATTTATCTCTGAGTCACACTGGTTGAATTTTTGGCTAAAGATGCGTTGAATCAATTTTAGGTCTGTGAATCGGATGGTCCAAAATAAATCAATATTGACTATGAATCGGCAACCACCAATTATGATATGAATTGAATCATTGTTAAAATAAATTATTGCATCCCTGTAACAAAGTAAAGAACAACTGATACCTGAAGCCTCAGGAGAACCGACAGGAAGGAAAATCACAGGAGCAATAGAAGTTCTGACGTTACAGATGACAAGGAGGCAGACAGGAAAAAGGTAAGCAGAAAGGCAGGTCAACTGTGGAAAGAATGTGACAGCTTCGGAGGGTACATTCACCTCATCCCTCAGAAAACTGCCAGCTTCCAGCTGTCTCACACTCCTCCCGCGTTCACACTTGGATGTCATGTTTCCTAAAGGTCACTCCTGTAAGGGAAGTCATATAAGAGCGGAGACGGCAGCAACAAATCAACATCTGCAGGCTGTCTAGTCAAAACAAAGCGTCCTTGCTGTCTGCTCTTAGGTTGAGGGTAGCCATGTGAGGCGTGACCGGAAAGGGGGCCCATATGAACACAAACAGCTGGGACTGAACCTAAATATTACGTCTATAAAAACATGACCTAAATATTGTGTCTGCAGACCAGAAGTTTCCATCCTGTCTCCAAATCTAAAGAAACCTCAGAATTTCCGTCCATTTTTTTCCATGGACACTGGAATCTACAGTAGCAGTTCATACTATTAAAACATAATGTTCCAGTATGGTTTAATACGGTGTATTAAACCTCCTGTAAAGTTGGGATTTTCAGCTGTTATGGAAACCCACAAAGATGATCTTTCAACTCAATAGGAAGAGAAAAACACCCAATTAGATGACTAAGCTAATCATGCATTAGTTGCAATTTAACCTCCTCTCTTTTTGTTTCAGCAAAAACAGTGCCAGAATTATAAAAGACCGATTCTGTCTGGAAAATTATGACTTCACTGTCAGATGAAGAACTTGACAGGGTAATCTTCTTCTTTTTCTATTCCTTTCTGACTATGAAGACTCGTTCATCCACGTAGTAGTAGGTTTAGGGGCTGTCATCTGGACTTAGTTTTTAAAGTTAAAGGACGTTTCACCTCTTATCCAAATGCTTTGTCAATCCTGAATTAGCTGGTAAAAGAGCTGGTATAGATGTGCTCATGGGGGAGGAGTCAGACCTGAAACTCTCACTCCTCGCTCAAACCATCCTCTCTCTGGCTAGAATTCGGACCACACTGTCCTCAAACGAGAGGTTTGTGGCCTTCAGGTGGAGGTGCACTGCAGACTCAGGTCCACTTGGGTTGGCTCCACTTGGCTTGTGTAGAGGTTTTTTGGTTTCTCCTATATACTGTTCATTGTATTTCTTTTTGCAGTGGATAGAGTACACAACATTACTCTTTTTGTAGCTAGGAATTTTGTCCTTCGGATGAACCAGTTTTTGTCTGAGTATTAACTGGTTTGAGATGAACTGGGATGTTATGTTGTCTGAAAATCCTTTTTAATTTTTCAGACAGGCCTGAGATATAAGGCATTGAAATTCTGTTCCCTTTAGGCTCTTGTTCCTTCTTGTCTTGTTTTCTTGTATGTCAGGATCTGGTGAAAGCCCTGTTGGGATATCCACAGGTTCTGAGGGCTTGACGGATTTGTTGCTCTTCATTCTTGTAGGCTAAAATGACAATACCATCCAGTTTCAGGTCTGACTCCTCCCCCATGAGCATATTTATACCAGCTCTTTTACCAAGTAATTCAGAATTGACAAAAGCCTATTGGATAAGAGGTGAAATGTCTTCTAACTTTAAAAACTAAGTTCAGATGACAGGCCCTAAACCTACTAATATGATATTCCTTTCTGAGTTTTACCTTCAGGGGTTGCCACAGCAAATAGGCTTCCTCCATCTAACTCTATCTTCTCCATCCTCTCTTCTAACACCAGCTACCTTCATGTCTTTGTTCGCTGGATCCATAAACATCCTCTTTCATCGTCCTCTAGACCAGGGGTCTGCAACCCTTGATGATAAAAGAGCCATTTGAGTCACATTCCTAACCAAACAGTTCTTGATCAAAACCCAACAAGGATGGTAAAGTGCCACTTTACCATAAGGAAAAAATACAGTTTTTTATTTTTGTGGCCATTAACCTTTTTATTTATAAAATATAGCTTTTAAATATTTAAAATACTTGAATTATAACTGTGTTATACTGTCTTTATGTATAACAACTTTAATTTAATTTACTTAAGACACCAGCACAAACAAACTTCTTTCAAAAATAAAATCTATCCTGTGTCAAATAACTATTTTATCCTATATTTTTTTTCAAAGTATTTGCACTTTTTTTAAAGCCAAACAGCCACAGTTGAGGAATAAAGAGCTGCATGTGGCTCCAGAGCCTCAGGTTGCAGACCCCTGTTTCAAACCTCTTGCCTGGCAGTTCTAGACTTCCTTTTAGTGATGAGGCTCCAAATTGCAGAGAAAAGATCATCCACTTGCATTTGCACAAAGACTTTTGATAATATAGAAAGCAGCTTCAAAGTTCAGCGAAAAAGCGCCATGGCACTTGAGGTGAATCTTTTGGACTGCAGCATTTCTAGCAATAGTGAACCAAATGAAGACAAAATAAAAATGCATGAATCTCCACAAGTGGATGTGTCTGTAAGCTTTCCAAATATTTAGTCTTCAAATGAGTTAATATAAGATTAAACATGGCAGAATGTACACCCCACTGTGTCCCAGTTTGAAGTTGTCTGGTGCCTGGTTTAAAATCATATACAGTATTTGACATGTAAATATGCAATGAGTTATTGAAGATGTAATTTCTCACTAAACTAAAGTCTTCTCGCTCTGGCATATAATATCTAAAAGCATCTCCATACTTAGAAAAAAAGTTTCCAGGCGTTCTTTAGAAATCTGACCTTGAATCTAAAGCCGCATCCATTCATCAGAGCAGTTCCACGAGCCCTTTGATACAGTAAAGAATTGCTCTGTGTTAGGGATTATTACAGGGTGAGGTTCTCGCTGAAGTAACATTTCTGTCAGAGGTCCGATATTTGTTGCTTACCTCACAACAGATGTGGGGGGAAGCTTAAGAATTCTGCTCAATGCAGTGCTGTTTCCTAACTGTTCAGGCATGAAATTGCACTTTCCAACTCTTTCACCCAAACAAGAATTTCAAGCAGCAAAAAATAAAATAAAAAACCTTCTCACAGAGGATCACAATCAAACTCTAAGGAACTAGATAAACAAGGTCAAAGAGGCCTCTAATGTCTCTTCTGAGATTCTGAAGAGAAGCAGATTGAATCTATTCTATCAGTTCTTCACAGTACAAAAAACAATGAACCCAAACATGCTGTGGACCAAATCTACTTTTCTGTTCTTGGTTTTCAGTCATGACTTCAAACCTGGAGTTAAATGTTTTTAAATGGTAAATGGTAAATGGCGTATACTTATATAGCGCTTTCTAGCGTTTGTAAATTAAGAAGATAAACAAAACTTTTAAGGCTTGCTCCACTTGCACCAACAGTAAAAATAACGGGAGTGAAAACAATGTCAGTACGACACGTCTGTTTCTCACCTACGACCCTCTTACTTACCCTTACGTGTTGTTTAAGTGTTCACTACAACCTGTCAATTGCAGCATGGCCGTAGAAAAATGTGAATGAACATTTTTAGTTTATGGGTTGTTCAAGTGATCTACCATCTTAAACATTCAGTGTGGGCTATCTGTGTGCCCCATACAGGTTTTCCCATTTTTTGCCCACAGACAGCTCATATCCATCCACAAAGGGCATTTGTAACAAAGACATAAACTTCTACGAGTGACTTTTACCCATAATCAACCTTTGATGCTAAAAGACAAGGCACTGAAATTCCAGACTCTAGTTTCTTTTGCTCCATAATCCAAACATTGAAGGCATTTTTGAGCTGCTGCTGGAAGGCTGACAGCAACAAGTAAAGACATGCAAGTCTGGTTGTCAGGAAAAGTGCCTGCTGTTAAGACCTAAGTAAAAAGTCATGAAGGACAAAGACATCTCTCAAAAACGAGTCAAAAAAATCAGTTCAAAAATGTCTACCATTCATTGTAGATCTACAGTTAAACAATTTCTTCTAAGACATTTTATTGTGTAATGTCATTCTGAACATACAGAGAAACTCTTATAATATTTTGTGATTTTGGCTCAAAAACATCCTAATATATTTAGTGTCTTTTAGGACTAGAATTTAAAAATCAAATGATTATTTGACCATTTACAGTGATCCATTAATCAAATCCATTAATAAATGTTCTTTTAAATTGATTTGTTCCTTATTTCAAGTTTGTCTGCCAAACAGTTGTAAGAAATCAATGTTTAATTAAAAGAACTTTCCATTTTTTTATTAAACCTTATGTGGTTACAGCTTTATAATACCAAACAAAATTGGTTTAACCAGGGGAATTTGGCAGAAAAAAAATCTGTATTAATTTAAATCATGTAGAATAAGCCTTCAGATTGATTTGTGATCTTTCTTTGTGTTCTTGTCAACTTTAGGATGGATTTGAACATGAAAATGAACCAGACCAAGTACCAAAAAAAATTGCCCAAAAGGTCTTGTAAATTTGCAGCTTTGCATTTAGCTGCATTAAGCTGCCTTCTTTATTGCTTTTTTTTCTTCAAGGTACATGAAGTTGTGCAATAATATACTTAACAATCCATGTAAAATATTGCAAAGACAGTTTGAAGTGCAAGTTAATTATCTCTTCTTGTATTACATTACCGTCTGTCCAAAGGATCTGGACAAAGTTCACGTTTCCAAAGGCAGCACATATCTTGGTTAAACATAAAGTAGAGTGAATTCATGTTTGCTATAACAAAAATAGAAAAACGTGCTCTCTGAAAAAACGTGCTACTGAAACAGATCTCTGCACAGCTCAAAAACAGGCCATAAGTCAACAAGTCCTGACAAATCTGAACTTGGAATGAATCATTCATCTATCTGTATAAGATGACACTATCAAAAAGAAAAACTGTACTCAGAGTTAAGCTCAAAGAGATGAATTTGTAAATGACTGACAGCTCGGAAAATTCTGATACTTCTTTGAAACAGTGAGTCTTTGTCTCAAAATGCATCAAAGTGTGCATAATAATAAGCTGTCATGTGAACTGTAAAAGCTATACAAGGTCTTTACATGAAGATATCTATTTCTTTACACTTGAACCTCCAACTTTCAACGTATGTAGATCAAAAATTAAACCCAACTGATAGTTTAGCAGCTTGTATGTGAGTATATGCATGTATACGTACATGCAAATGTACTCCCTTCGTCATAAAGGAAAAGCGATGGTAGAGAGCAGCAGCTCTGAGCTTTCCAATCAATAACTGCACCACCACCGAGGCTGGGGGACCATTAGCACCAATGGGCCAAGTAAAGTGACTGTGATGTGGACTGACAGGGGCTTTCACAGAACCCGACCCACCGTTCCCGTCATTGTCATTCAAGCAAACCCTCACACGAATACCCGACATTACACAAACCTTCACTCTGCAACTGTAGTTTTGCCTCCAAAGGAGCTCAAAAATGTAAGCTCCTCCTTTTTGGATTTGTTCTAAACTAACATGGTAACTGATGTAATGTTGCTGATATGAGGAGGAACAAAAAATGGTGCAAAAAAGAAGAAATCCACTTGTTGCAGCTCAATGGCTGCACATTCCAAATGAAATCTGTATCCTCCTCTCATAAATCATCCTTTGTTTGTGATGCAATGGTCATGTGTGATGCAATGTGACAGTAAAACTCTTGGAAATAATCAACTTATTGTTGTAAATAAAAAGGACACATTTGTTGGTTTAATGTGGCTCCACACACCATGTAATGGTGCACTGATTTAGTCATTTGGGTGCAAACATGCCTGAAAGTACATGAAGTTCTGACTGAGTCCAAACTGCCCATCCATGCATCCTCTGCTCTCCGTACCATGGGAGTTCCACAGGCACGTGCGAGAAAGGATGTGACGCCTTGCCCTCCACTTTCACGTCAAACTTTTTTTTTTGCAGGACTGAATTCTGCTGACAGGTCCCCTACCTCTCTCCTCCTGCTTTCTGCCCCGGGTCTGGTGATGAGCGCCGTGTCACCGCACACCACGGCCGCGTCCTCCACGAACACGCAGTCTGGAAGCGATTCGTCCGCGGGGAGCTCCACCACCTCCAGCCCGAGCCTCGTCCTCAGGACCTGCACGTACGCGTCATGCTCCGTCCGCGCCTTGTCCAGGTCCACCTCCGCCTGGTTGGTCCTGAGCGCCTCCTTGGCCAGCGACGCAGGGATTCCCCGCACGATTGCGTGGGTGTAATGACCAAAACCTGCCATCAAACCAGCCATGTTTCTGCCTTCCTTTCACTTGGCGCGCTCAAATCTGAGAGAGAGAAACACCCAAGAGGCAAATCAGCCAATGAATCAGAAAAACGACCTTCTGGACCCGATGCCAGCTCTCTTACTCGTTTTTTTTTTTTGCCCCCAGCCAGTCTGTTGGGTTTTGATTCTTTTATTTACAGTAGCGTGCTGCGTACAGTGTCAGTCAGCTCTGCTCTAGTCTCCAGGCGAGCGACAGCGCGTCTGTGACGCGCAGCGATCATCACGTTCGCTCTGTCAGCCTTCAGCGGAGTTCAGTCCAACAAGTGACAGCCTCCAGCTGATCCAGCAAACCCACTCATGACATAAAAGTCCCTTCGAAATCACGCACCTTACGTTTCAATCACACACACACGCAGGACCCTTTGGACTATATCTGCAACATTAAAATAAAAAAATGACCGCAAATATGTAAACAAATCATGCATAAACATTTTGTACAACAGCAGCTTAAAACTCTGCCTTGAACTCCATTGTGAAAATGAGGGCTCCCTCCTGAATTAATTTTGTGCTTTAGATGCTGTCAAAGTTCATTTTTATTATCACACATGCACGAGCAAATGGTAAAGAAACCAGGGGTCTGCAACCTCATGTTCTGAATCCACATCCCATATTCTTTCATTTTAGCTCTTTGGCTATAAAGAAAAATGCAAACGGTCTGAATAAATAATGGGTTTGTTGGTCAAGTTTTGTCTTTTAAATTGATAATCTTATATTATAGAAAAATAAACTTTTTTTTAAACTGCTGTGTGTGCTTTACCACTCCTCCAAAATGCAGACATCAGATAACTGAGCAAAATGAGCATAAAGGGTTTAATCCAGGGATGTCCAAAGTCTGGCCCATGGGCCAAATGTGGCCCATGTTCAAATGTTCATTGGCATGCAGATTCCTTTCTTTGGCATGCTGTTTCTTTGAAATATGAAACAACACTGTCCACCTAATATGCCAAGAAACTGTGGTTGAGTTTTTCGACAAGCTAACTGAAGATGAACAGTGCGAAAAAAATGACAAATTGACAGTAATTTTGGTAAAAACATAGTTTTCTATGTGAATAATGCATAAATGAATACATGCTCATTTAATAGTCAGAATGTCAGGCCAAATGAAAGCCCCTCAGACATGTACACCTCACCAAATTTAGACCTATTTGCAAAAAGTTTGGACCCCCCTGGTTTCACTTATTGTTTAGAATAGGTTGAAAGCAGATAGTCTTATCTTAGGCTGCACAACATTGTCTAGTTGACATTTGGATTTAGGTCAATGTATATAATTGTGTTACAATAGTAATTGCAAGTAAATCTGCAGCAGCAAAAGAATCTTATTTGACACGGAGGGTATTTTATTTTGAAAAGAACTTTCATGGACTTCTATCTAAACTGGAAAAAGGTTGTTTCTATATGAAATTATATCACAATAAATCACAAACTATATCTTTCTGGCAATATTGATCACTTATCACAAATCGCAATATAAGTGATGTAAATCGTGCAGCCCTATGACACTATTATAATATTATAAATCTATAAAAGCTACATTTACAGCTACAAATTAATGGCTTACTACTCACGGAAAAATAGGTAGTCTATTTTTCCAGACGGTAAGGTGGAACTCTGCGGCTCAGTAAGAAACTGGACCAAACTGGAACACTTTTTAGCATTAAAAGTTGCAGGACCCTGGGATAGACCATGCAGATTGTTTTAAACACAACCTGATTTTAGCCAAAGGTTGTACTCAACTAAGACTATATTTCAAAAACAACATTATTTAAATCGAAGTAACAAGTATATAGCAGCTTTAATTTGGCGAACAATTGTACTGGTTTACCAGAAAGAATATTAATATTATCTTGTATTTCCCAATTCAAAAAACAAGACAAAAAAGAAAGTTACCACCCACTTGTTACCAGTCTTTCTGGTAACAATAAAAGTTTTGATAATATTTGTAAATATATTATAACATACTTATAAAATCAATTTAAAAGCTTCTATTCTGACTAGGAAGTATGTGTGTAGAAGAGTGTGACTTCCTTCAACATCAATTTCAAATCATGCAGCAGTAGAACTCTTCTAAAGAGGGTAATTACCATCAAACAAGTTTCTATGGTTATCGAGTGAATGGGATTCATTCCTAACCACCTCTGACCCTATGGCAGACAACAAACTCACAAATCTTTCAAGCCAAGATTTTTTCTTTTTTTTCTTCTACAAATTAAAATTAGAAACAATTGGAATAACCGTAAACTAGTAAAAAAAATATATTTTTTAAGTTTGTATGCTATTCAAACCCAAATCCAATAATATAATAACTAAATGTATCACAGCTTCTGTATTTCTTTGTCTTCAAATGAGTACATTTATTTAATAGTACAGACTTTAATAGATACATATACAACAGTGGAAGATATTGGGGAATAACTGATGTCACAACAAATTTGATTAGCAGAAAGTTAATCAATCTATGCATCAATCTATTGATTAGCATGAAGGGAAGAAGGTCACATCTCCCAGACATTTGAGAACAATGAAACATTTCAGTAAAGGAAGCAGAAAGTGTGTCAGCAGTTCAATTTTTACAGCTCTCACACATATTTTTAAAGCTATTTTCAGATGAAGGAACATGAGAAGAGATCAAACCTAATATTCAAAAGACATGTCTGCTGCGCTCTGGGCAGACTACACAAACTTCAAGGGCAAGGAATATCAAAAGGGGGCTTTCTACTTTTGTGAAGTGTAAGACAAGTATGGCAGGAATGGCGTGGAGGGGGGGGGGACTTCTATTCCCTACGGTGCCATCTAAGGCAGGTTCTGGGCCCGGTGAATCCGTCTGAATGGATGGAATGTTTCTTCAGATGTCCCAGAAGCACATTCTTCCACCACAGGACCTCGGTTTGTCTTTTCTTGTTCCAGATTCACTCAATTATCCTTAACTGTTGTAAACATTCCAGTACATTCCAAGAGCCCAACATTCAATTTTCCACTCCTGTGCGGATCACCAAATGTCACTATCATCTTCCCAACACCTGCCCCCTGCCAGCCCCTCCCTGCTTTCCTTCCCTCCTCATCGAGAATACACATGGATCCAGAAAAGACCTTCTCTTGTCTCTTTTCCCCCTCCATGAGGAGGAATTTAGGTTACTTTAGAATGAGAAAAGCCTTAATTCTTCAGGCACACCTGGTGGTTTCATTGTAGAGTTATGTGAAATCTAACCAGTGAAAGCAGACACGCTTCTGCAGCTGCACGCTCCACAAACAGCACGCCTTTATGGCTTTGTATGACTGGAAGATTGGAGATGTCTGAGGCAACACAGACACGCATGATTACACAGGTGCACACGACAGGTTAACTTGTCAGCACACGGTCATTTTCAAATTAGCCAGAAAAAAAAATAAGAAATCACCAAATTAGAGTTCTAAAACATGAACTAAATTTAGAGCATGATGATTTGTCATTTGAATAGAGAACTTTTGTAATGTTTAGGAGGAAAATGTGTTGTTTCTGTTGAAAGTTTTATGGTGCGTAATCCATGCTGTCAAGTATAAATTGAAAGTGCCGTTCCTTTTGAGGTTCCCAAGGAGAATTTCATGAGATCTTTGTGTTGTAAAATCCACAAAGCTACAATTTAGCTTTTTTCCTCCATTATCAAAACAACAATCTGATTTTGAAAAACAGGAAAACTAGAACTTGATGGGAATCACATTGTCTGAAATCCATGAGCATCACTTTGAATAAATCGGCCTCACGTATTGACAGTATGTGAGAACTGGACTGAGTGTGATGTCACCCATAGAAAATGACTAACTTCTGGTTCCAACCAAATAACGTCAATTCAGTTGCCATTTTTCTAGAGATATGGACAACGCCATGTTGGAGCCAGACGATGTCACTAAGTAGTGATGGATTAGAGTCAGTCTGATTACACGTTTCTATGGCAACCACTCTCACCAACCAGGAGTGAGCATGTTGGAAGTCCACACCCCCTAGCACTGAAAGCAGGCTCGGGAGAATCTGTTGAACAAATGTTTCGAATGTTCAACATGGGGGGCCGGTGGAAAGCACATTTTATTGAGGCATCTGATTGGTCAGTTCGGGACTTGAATAACCTGCGTCTATGGGATTTTGGAGCCAGGGGGTACTTCCTGTTGAAATTCGAGGGGGGAGAGGTCACTAAATCCAGTTCTCCTGTAGGCAATAGCTTCATGTTTAAAACTGGGTAACTGAAAAATGAAACTATTGAAGAATTCTGTTGAAGGATCTGTTCAACCAGCCTTGAATCAGGTATCACTTCATTTCTCCAATGAGCAGCTGGATGGCTCAGCTGGTTAAGGACTGTCACATGGGAAATCAGTTTGATTCCCAGGGGCCACGATGAGTTTCAAACAGTGTGGGTCCTTGGGCAAGACCCTTTCGTGTTACTGCCTAACTATGTAGCCACAAGGGGGTCCAAGTCTAGGTCCTGTTGTGCCGGTCCCCAGCCTGGATAAAACACAGGGTTGTGTCAGGAAGCACATCCAGCATAAAAATCTCTGCTACACCACCTGTGTGAATTAGATTAGATGATTAGATATGTCCAAAAGTGAACAAAAAAACAACTTCATTTCTCCAATAAACTTATACATATATACTTCTGTGCCATTTGTAGGATGCTTTTGACTGTGGAATGTAGAAAGAACCCATTTTTAGGGAGGAGAGTTTTTCCACTAGATCTTGTCTTGTGTATAACTGTTTCCTTGTAACCACAGCTACGGATTGCAGCTTCTGGACATACTGCTGACTCCTTGTTTGGGTTTTTCTAACCGACTCAGATTACTTACATTTTAACAGTGATGTTTGTTCTTTGCAAACTGTTCTGTTTTTGGCCAAGATTATCATGTTCTCTTACATTTTAGACATTTGATAAAATTGTTTTGGTTATCGTGCCCTCTTTAAATTGTAACCATCCGGTGGAAAAATGCAACACATCCCCTTCTAGAGTGATCCTGTCACTTTTTCTCAAGTCAACTTTAGTGCTGGAGGAAAAAAAATGTGTGAAGGCTGAACTTTAAAAGTGTGCCGATGATAGGCCACAAACAAGCATAGTCTCATCTTTTTCAGAGAATCAGGCTACCCAGCAAAAAGTTTGATTGAATTTGTCCAAATGATTTCTGATCATATTTGGTCACAAACAAAATCCCTTTATTAAACAAACTCCATCAGCTCTATCAGACCATACAGTAAGTTCCTCTGAGCCTTTTCCACTACAATCCATCCATTTTCTTAACACTTACAGGGTCACAGGGCTGCCAGACCCTAACCTAGCTACTGTTGGGCGAAGGTGGAGTGAAACCAGGATAGGTCGCCAGCCTGTTACATGGTCACACAATCACACACAAATACACACTCACAGAACAATTTAAAGTCAATCAACCTATGATGCATGTTTTTGGACTGAGGTAGGAAGCTAGAGCTTGGAGAAAACCCACACATGCACGGCGAACAAGTAAATTCCACACAGAAAAGACCCAGCCAGGATTTGAACCCGGGCCTTCTCACTGTGCGCTAACCACTGCCCCAGATTCCAGAAATGAGCATATTCTGGCTGAGCTAATTAAAAAAAGCACTGTTTTTAGGATATATGCTTAAACAATGTGAATACTAGCATACGGGTAAATACCCACCTGTAGGTAGTTTTTGTTTTTTGGGGTTTTTTTTTTCCAGCATTTGCTGGCGGTTTTTCTGTTCAACATTGTGTCAACAAACCTACATAGATTATTTTGGACAATCAAGCATTTGTTTTTTAAAGTTGCTATACTTACAACATCAATTCATAAGTTTATGGCTGGGTCTAGTTCCTCCTTCACTATTCTGCTTGCTGACCTAGTTTTTTTTTTTTTTTTTCAGATTTATCACAATGTAGTGGAATGTGTTGTGTATGGTATTTTGACTACTTGATAAATTATAAGACCGCCAAAGCCAAATGTTTTTGTTTTTTTAATATACTAATAGGTAAAACCTCAGGAATGTAAACATGTCCCCATATAACTACATCCCCACAAATGTAAATATTTTGTCACAACTCTAGTAAATGTTTTAAACTCTGGCTTTTCTTAGGCAGCGCTGACATAAGAACAAACCGTAACTCAACAGACTTCCTGCAGCTCTACAAGCTGACAGAGAGGAAAGGCTGCTCATGCACATTATATTATGACATTTAATCTGGAATATAAGAGGGCGGAATTTGTCGTTTCAACATTCCGTACTGTTCAGTTCTGTTCTGTTCTGTCACTTAGCTCTGGATGGGGAGGCTGTGGCCTTCTGACCCAAGACATTATCTGCGAGAACTCCTGATTTCTGAACTTTGCTCCTTGTCTGAAATGGAAATGATTTTCCATTGAACTGAACCACAGGATGAAACACAATGTCTCAAACGGATATAAACAGTACGATAGCCAAAACATCCTGACCAGAGACTGAACTGAACTGAACTGAACACATAGCAAAGAGAAAACTACAAACAAATCAGCTGATATTAGCAAAACTACAAATGCTGTCTGTTCGAGACAGGAAGAGGTCCACACATTCTACATTGGATATAAATACATGTTATTGGACTATAAGTCGATCCATAGTGTAAACCGCAGATGCTAAAAAATGCATTATATAGAAGAAACCTGGCCAGACTTTGCACAAAAAATAACCACTTATACTCTGAAAAATACAGTAGTTGACAAGCTTTGAAACAAGTTTGCAAAAATACGTTTGAAAAATTTGAGATAGTTAACAGTTAATATGTCTTCGATCAACAGTGTAAAGGACTGGACACAAAAAGTATAACACTAAAACCATAAAAGTTGTTCCATAACTTTCTATAAAAATGTATTAGTTGCCTTAAAAATGCAAACGTTCCTCTTAAATCTATAGCTGAGACTCAGGCTCATTTGAATAATGACTATGACTTAACTGTCTCAACCCCTCTGCCCAACACGCACACACAAGACTGTGAAACAAGTACAGAATGGATTGAAGAGACCCCCCCCCCCATACACACACACACAAAAACCAAAGGTTTGAGAAGTGATGTAAACTTCCATTGTGGAAAGAAAATTGTCTCAAGGTTTTCTTTTCAATCCAGAATGTCAAAATAAAGAACACTCAAAACCAAGAGGTTTTCTTTAGAAGTCATATTAAAAGAAAAGTTCCTCCACTATCACAGCAAAACAAAACAGCCCTCCAAAAGGGCTAAACTCACCGCATTCAAGCCGTCCTGTTGAACTGCTGCCCCTCTGTATGTCGACACATAATTCTAGAAGTGCTGAAATGTCCTGCCCTATAAAAAGAAGTGAAAAACGTCTTCTTTTGGCGTCTGGCAGCTTGTTTCTGGCAACAGTAACCACTTGCAGTGCGCCTTTACGCACACGCGTTCGCTTCTGGTCAGTGTTCATCCATATGGATTCATTAAACCCTCTGTGTTTTTGTGTCCCACCATCACAAAATGAACAGGGCCCACTTTCTTTTTCTTTCCATTTATTTCAAGAGAGATTGTGAGGAAATATCGGTGTCTGAGAAGGATTTTCCCTGCACTGAGAGCATATTTATCAAGCCTTTAGCTGTCAGGCATGCTGACCAAAAGAAAGAGAAATATGTTAATAATGCAGGCTACTGCCATACCAAATATGGTAATATTGTTACGTGTGAGCTCTGGTGCGCGCATCTGGAAGCGCTTATGCTCCTCCGAATAAAGGCACCGGAGAGCCAGAAATAGAAGCTGTACGTATTCCTGCGCACATCTTTGAGACTCCCCAAAAACACCTTCTTTTGTTTCGTTTTCTTGCCATGTAGCGTGGTTTAACTTATAAGAAGTCATCTGTTTTTAAACCGAAACAAGTGGCAGAAAAAAACCTTTGGAATCTTTTTTTAAGATGTAAGTACAAACAAGAGGCTGACCGGACGCAGACGTGCGTAAAATCCCCCGCTAGACAGAAAAAAATCAATTGAAGCTGACTTGATAGATGTGAGAAGCGAGCAGAGGAAGAAAATGAAAGGGAGGATAAACGAGGGGAGGAAAAATGTGAGACGGAAAAGTGTGTGCAGATGGGGGGAAAAATCCACAGAAGAAAAAAAAACGAGAGAGAAAGCTTTAGACAGGGTGGAGCTTGGGTCTCGGATGGAAAATGCGCCGAGAAACATTCCTGGCATACTTTGGGAACAGTTCAGCAGGCAGCCCAGGAACGACGTCAGCTTCCCGCTTCACTATAAAAGTCCGGAGGTGCCCAGGCTTCAGCAGACTGCAACAGCTTTACTGAGAGCCTCATCTGCTCTGAGGGAGCCTCTGACGCCAGAGACTACCAGCAAACAAGAGAGACGAACGGCCGAGAGGGAATACCCACGATCTCCCCCACGAAGACAGACTTTTCACAAGATTCCTCCTGAACGCGCACAAGAAATTTGTCCGAGATGCTGATGCTTCATTCTCTCGTTTTCTTCATCGGAAGCCTCACCCTGGTAAGTGTGAATAATCCCTTTATTCATATAACTGTTTTTATGATTTTTGTTGTTTTTCTTTTATTTAAGCCTAATTTCTTTCCTTGGCCGTCCTGCAGGTCCTCTCCTACCCCCCATCCTCCTGCCCCTCCGTGTGTGAGTGTCAGGTGGAGATGCCCAAGTGCGCACCGGGCGTGAGCGTCGTGCTAGACGGCTGCAACTGCTGCAGAGTTTGCGCCAGACAGCTGAACGAGGACTGCAGCCTGACCGAGCCATGCGACCACACTAAAGGGCTGGAGTGTAACTTTGGGGCCAGTCTTGCTGCTGCTACTACCCGTGGCATCTGCCGAGGTTAGTATACAGCCCATGCAGCTCCAGATGCGCATGCCTGTGGCTCGGTCTGAAGCCTTTTTTTTTTTACTCAGTAAGCGAGATATTATTCAGGAGCCTGGGGACCTGTGTGATTTCAACACAGTGGAATGCAGTTAGAGAGAAACTAGTCTAAACCTCAAAGACCACTGAGGAGGAAAAGAGACTACTCAGGCAGCCTCAAAAATCATACAGTTTAACTGATTCTTATTTGGAAACAGTGTCATGTCTTCAATTTTTTCCAAAGCTAAGCAGGAAAGAATAACAATTTTTTGCTTCTGTTTTTCTTCTTCCCGCTACAGCAAAGTCAGAGGGCAGACCATGTGAGTACAACAGCAGGATCTACCAGAACGGCGAGAGCTTCCAGCCCAACTGTAAACACCAGTGCACATGCATCGACGGAGCAGTGGGATGTGTTCCACTGTGTCAGCAGGAGCTCTCCCTGCCCAATTTGGGCTGTGCCAACCCCAGACTTGTCAAGGTGGCAGGCCAGTGCTGTGAGGAGTGGGTGTGTGAAGATGGCAAGGAGACAGATATCCTGGAGAAGATCTTTGGGAAAGACAAGCTGACTGAGGAGCTGGAAAAAGACCTGACCAACAGGAATGAGCTCATTGCAATTGTCAAAGGAGGACTTAAGACCCTGCCTGGTAAGAAAACATTCTTTCTTTCAACTTTTTGATCATTCTTGAGGAGTAAATGAAATTTGGTGCTAATTGTTGTGTTTTTTTGTATTTACAGCATACAGACCTCAACCTGAAGTTTACATGTTTGATTCCCCCAAATGTATTGTCCAAACCACACCCTGGTCCCAGTGCTCCAAGAGTTGTGGAACTGGCATCTCCACCAGGGTGACCAACAACAACAACGAGTGCAAGCTGGTCAGAGAAACACGACTCTGTGAAGTCCGGCCATGCACCCAGTCCTCTTACGCTAGTCTGAAGGTAAGCTTTGGGCCAACCTCAACTGAAAGCATGAAACACATGTCAGTCTGGTCCAGGTGCACAGCTAATGGTCTCTCCACTTATTCTGCTGCAGAAAGGAAAGAAGTGCAACAGAACCAAGAAGTCAAGCCAGCCAGTCAAGTTCACCTACGCCGGCTGCTCCAGTGTGAAGAAGTACCGGCCCAGATATTGTGGATCTTGCGTGGACGGCCGCTGCTGCAGCCCCCACGACACCAGGACCATCCAGGTCAAGTTCCGCTGCGAGGACGGCGAGACTTTCTACAAGAAGACGATGATGATCGAGACCTGCAAGTGCACTCACAACTGTCCCCATGTCAACGAAGCCTCGTACCCCTTCTACCGCCTTTCCAATGACATCCACAAGTTCAGAGACTGATTGGTGACAGATATCCGACCCCCCTCAGCAGGAGACAGAGATAGGCAGCCAAAGGCAGCCTCGACACATGCAGGGGTGTAAATAGACTGCCTGTCAACTACCAGCTTCTTGTTGTAACTAGATTCCCAAGGAATTGTGGGCTTACATCATGAGGACTTAATGAAGTGCACTGTATGCTGTAACTACATCAGCATTCTCAATACAAATTGCTTCATATTACTGGAGCATTGAAGTAGCTTCGTCATGGAGCAGGATGTAATTAATATTTGTACATTGAACTTAGCGGCTGATATCAATTCACTGTGTATATTTTGATGTTCTTTATGCAGACATGACCCAGACTGTAGACTTGCGTGTGCATATGGAGATATGCACATGCGCAACTTTGCTTAGCCTACCATCTTATATCTTAACAACAACAAAATGCAATCCCTATCACTTGTTTGACAAGTGTGCAGTTTGGTTCCTTCCTGACGTGGGCATTAGTGTTCATGTTTTTGTGGCAGCTATCGATCTCCCTTCATGAAAAAGGCAAACATGTCAAAGAATGAATGAATGTTTTTTTGTTATTAATATTATTTATCAAAACTAAATGTAGCTACTTTATTTGGATATTATGTGTCATACTGGAATAAATTGTAAAATGATTTAATTTTATATGCTACAATAAAACTGATTTATTTATGAAATGCGACATTGCCTGACCATTTGTTCCCAATGAAGATCATCGATGTTGACATCCACCAAAGTGTTGAGGATGGGGGGTGATGTTTAGAAGGTAGAAAACCTCCTGCTATATCAACTGTGTGAAGCCAGATGCAGAGTTGGGTCAGTGTGTTCTTATATAACAGCATGTTGGAGTCCCACCTCCTGACTTTCTGAGCTCAGGAATCCCATTCTGCAGGGAGCCAGCTTGTTTCATTTGATCTGACTAAGCCATACACTTGACTGATTCTGAGAAGGGGGGGAATAGATTAGGTCCACGAGCAGCAATGAGCTCAGGAGTATGCCAAGAATCTTAAGTGCTGCTCTGAATGGCCTTGGATTAGACACCATGCAGCAAGGACAATGACTATAATTGTATATAATGGGCTGTATAGCATGAATGCATTCCTGTTCTCATTCTTTGAATGTTGTTAAAGTGCAAGCAAATGAGCCTAATTCATTAGCAGCTATGCGAGTTAGCTTTGTGTTGGTTTTAAACTGCAGGGGTCTGCTAAATGGCTGTAAACAGGCCTAAGGAAGTAGGGGGGCTCCCATCTCAATTCCAGGTTCCAATTTAGCAGATATCGAGAAATTGCTGTCATAAAATTGAAAATGAGCAACATCCATCCTGAAGCCTGACCCAATGAACCAAAGTGTGGGACATCAAAAAAGTGATAGTACAACTACTTCTCTGTCCCAATAAGTGGGATGTCTGCACGTGCTGCTAACACGACTGGAACTGAGGCACAGAGAGCATAGCTCAAAGGCTACGACAGGGAAGGGTTTCTTTTTGATCCAGGTACAGGGAGCGGCTCAGGAATGCAGCAGTGGCTCAGAGAGCAGACATCCTGATGGGCGGCAGATGTTGGAAAATATTTCAGGGCAACATGTTCACTTTGGCTGAGATGATATTCTAAAAACACACACGAGACACCTCCAAGTGTGAGCTTGTTTCCACAAAATGCCTTTTGTCTCCTCGCCACTGTAAAAGCCGTTCCACCTGAGATTATACGACACCTGCAGCCCTTCCTGCTTTGGCCGCTGCCAACGAGTCTTAATTAAGTGCATTTTAATAAGAGGCTGAACGGGTCATGAAGCCTTTGATTGAGCTGAATCCTGCACAGGATATGCCTGCTGGGGTTTTACAAATTACTCACATGAAAGGCTCGTGAGGTTTACCTAATCATAAAGGTGTGTGGCAGTCTCCTTGCAGGCAGAGTTTACAGTCAAAACACTTTCAGGGGGCTTCGATTCTCCTCCCTGTGCTGCTACCTATAGAAGTGGTTTCCCCTTTCATCCTTTACAGTTTACTGCTCTATCACTGTCATTTGTCTTGATAACAGAAAGCAGCCTATGCAGTTATGCAATGGAGTCTGTATGTTATGTGAGCCATTGCTCTCCATCATCTGCAGCATTCCTTCATGATGTACAGTTCGGGGAGCCCTTCTCTCCCTAAAAATCCAAGTTTAAAAAACATATTAAAAAAAAAAAACTATAAACATCTTTTTTCTTGCGACTCCCACATGCAAACGCCCCAGTAGTTAAATTGCTGGACTACCTCATTCCCTGAACCTGAAGTGTGTTTATATGACAAAGAGTTGAGCATTGAAGCTACTACGTAATGCTGTGCAGCCAGAAGCTTACAGGCCCAAGAGTGGTCATTACAACATGTTGGAAGCTACTGAGCTCTGATGTCAACCTTTTTACAGCTCCCATGAACATTAACCTCAGGTTGATGCTGGCATTCGCTGTTACGAGGAACCTGGAGGGCTTCGAGGTCGGCCACAAAGCGCAGAAGCAAAGGCAGCATGTTGTTTCATCAAGTACCATCTGCTGGACAAAAGGGGAAACTGCATCGTTTTTGCTTTCACTATCTCATGTAAAATTGTCATATTTCTTTATCTTTGCGCATGAAATTTCAAAGTTTGGGATTTTCAACAACATTTAAAAAAATGTGCAAAAGATTTTGGAAGGGTGTGGGACTCTCGTTTTTAGTTTTGGCTCAAGCTGCACAGTCATGCTGTGACAGTGATGCAAGGCCTCCAACACACCCATCCAGTCCAGCTGTCATTACAAATGAATAACGATCCGCTGGCCTCTGTGAATCAGTCTTTATCCTCCCAGGGTGGATGTCCTCCGAGAGCCGCTAGCTGTGGCAGGGATTATTTGCTGGAAGCAGTCGTTGGGCGTCTGAAATCTCGGCTCAACAAACAGTAAAAGCTCAAAGGCGGCACCATCGGCTGAGCCTGGACTGGCATTTGCTGCCCTTTCAGTTTATCTGCATGAGCAGGACAATAAAAGGCACAAAGCAGGGGCAACTTTTTTTCTTCCTCTGAAGATGGAAAACACTTTCTTTAAACAACCATATTTATCTTCTAAATCTCCAATACTGTTTACATTAAATGGAAAGTCTGGATATCAAAGTTTGAGTGCTGTTACATCAGACCACATCTGTGTGCTCAAAAATGTTTTTTTTTTATTTCAACAAGATTTAAGGTCACTTATCTAAAGTAAGTCAAAGTTCTTTGTTTGGCCAAAAGTTTGGAGTTCAATAAATTTGTGTAAAACCACATGATTGTCTCTTACATAGTATTGTCCATAAAAAAAATAAAAAAAATGGCTTGAGATCATAGTCTTTGACAACTTTAGATAGAGTTTTGGTTTCTTTCAAGCCTTAACATTCTCTTTGAGAACTTGGCACAGCCAAGAAGTGCCACATGGAGCAGTTCCCTTACAAGACCACCAGAGGCAGGCTGCAGAAAAGAACAATTTCTCATTGATTACCATGATAGATGTCAAAAGTCAGAGCTCTGTCTCCCCCTCTAGTCACTGGCGGGACCTTGATCTCCAGAGTACTAAAAGCACTTAATTTCCCAGATCACCCAGCGTGCACGTCCTGAATGCCACACACCGGACTCTCATTCACTCAATCAACCACAGCATACTTTAGCACTGCACTGAGCTGATCTCAATGTGAAGTAGTTTTTCACACTCTGCCTTTCTTACCGAGCGTTATAGTTGGATCTGATCTTCTGTCTCCTGTCTCCTGACCCTGTGTCTGACTGACTCTGTTTGCCTGCCCCAACTTTTGCATGGATCCTGACTACCCTGTCTCTCCACTGATGAACTTATGCCTGTTATTGACTCCTGCCTGCTTGACCCTGATTTAACTTTGTGGTCTTTTAGCTGAGCCAATAAACCGGCTACATTTGGATCCAGCCAGTTGCTTGTTCTTGTGACAACAGTAAGTTTTTCCACCCAAAAATGCTCTAATTCTCAGTCTCGTTTCCAAGATATTGTCAAAGCATCTTAATTTTCTACACATGACTGTGCATGTCAACAGAGAGAGCGGGAGGGGAGTTTGTTAAAAAAAAATTAAAGCTCAGACTGGTGAATCTTAGAGGAACATTTTTTAATTAGACGGTATTCGCAAGATATTCCTACATCTGGCCCCACTCAATCAGGCCCTTTAAGCAGTTGTCAAGGTGGGCGGAGCAATCTTTGGTTAAGTGAGCCTTTTCCATTTCAGGCTTCATTGTCACTGTTCAGAACCCTTTGGTATGACAGAAATGATCCTTTCAGACGTGGTATTCTAGAACCAAACTGGAAAAAAGAGAAACCAATCAGATGACACTTTCCTCATCAATGATCTTACCATAAATTTCAGCTAATGGCTTTACAATTAAAAATAATAAATATAAAAAGATGAACAAGTGTGGTTAATTTGATAGGAAAAACGTGTTTGGTGCTTTTAAGCAAACCAAAGGAGCACTTTAGAATGTATGCGAGGAAAGTGCATGTTAATTAATATGTGGTGCAACTTTACACAAAACACGCAAATCTAATACCAACTGTCAAGCACAGTAATAATTTGGACCTGCCAACCTCTCAGTAACTGAAATGACCAGAAATAGCAAAGTATCAAGTCCAAACAACTAAAGATAGAACAATCATCAACACATTGACAGAGCTGTAAATGAGTAGTTCTTATATAGAGCCAAAAAATATAAAGATGAACAAGGACTACGATAAATTACTGAAAGAATGTTTTCAAAGGATGCACCAACAGGAATATCTCCTTCTTACTCTTAAGATAATCTAATAACATGTTTTCGTGGCAGCTTCTTACACAACATGTAGATTTATTTCTAATAAGATTTGATTCTTTGTGTGCATGTTAATATATTTACTTAAGCAGGAAATTATCACTTGAAGCTCATGTTGACAAAATTGGACTCATAAGTTTTCATGTGTTTTTCCACCCACAGAAGTGGAACCATTTTGACAACAGACGAGAAACCCAGTTAAAAACAAATAGAGAGATCACTTTTATGCGGAACATCTCCCACGTGTTTTAGTCCTTTTTGCTCAGTTGACCCTCCACCAATGTCAGAACAGAAATTTTTCCCCACGTTTTTTTGCAAGTTACTTCAAAGCCTCTTATTCTGAAAAGAACATACATTTGTTGTTCTTCGGTTTGCTATCACAAATTATCCCAAACAAAATTTTGGTATAAGAAAAAGTAAAACTTTCAGTAATGTGGTCAGGGAAAAGGCTATAGACATTAAAAGTCTGTTTAAAATGTGAAACAGAACGCAAAAATGGAAAACTTTGTTACGGCGGAGAATTTGATTTGAAAAAGAAGAAGAAAAAAAGAAAAATGTTGTCCCCGTTGCCAAATTTGGATAATAAACCCCAGTCTCTGTAAAAACAGATGTGAACAGGCTTTAAAAACCTGTGTCTGTGCATCAATACCTACACTTCCAGTGTCTGCCCAGGGTCAAACAACCACGGCCGGCACGCAGCGCAACTGCGCCATAACCACCCAATCAAGGCTAATTAAGTCTCAAGCAATTTCAGAAATTTTACTGGACAATTTAGTGAAATTAGAGGTACTATTTTCAGGGCCTGTATTATCCACTTACTATAAACAGCTCTGATTCCCTTTACAGAAACAAAGACGAAGCTTTTGTGTGGTCTCTTTGAGCATCTTTATTATGAAAAAGTTAGAACTGCTAAAATAAAAGTGTGTAATAACTCAAGACAGACTGAGAAAAAAGAAGAAACAGATGTTCAGGCTCCAATAAGAACAACTTAATGTCCTGCACCATCTACTGACATATATGAATAATACATTTACTCTTAAGATTTAGATTATAATTAATAATGCACTCACCGGGCACTTTAGGTACAACTTGCCCCCTTGGACCCCAGGGGTGACACGCGCTGTGGTCTTCTGCTGCTGTATCTGCCTCAAAGTTGGACTTGTGCTTTCAGAGATTTTTCTTCTGCAGACCTCGGTGTAACCAGTGGTTATTTGAGTTCCTGTTGCCTTTCTGTCAGCTGGAACCAGTCTGGTCATTTTCCTCTGAGCTGTGGCATCAACAAGGCATTTCTACTCACAGAACTGCTGCTCACTTGATATTTTCTCTTTTTCAGACAATTTCTCTGTAAACTCTAGAGATGGTTGTGGGTGAAAATCCCAGGAGATCAGCAGTTTCTTTCTTCCCCATTCTGATCCTTGGGTTAACCCTTGTGCTATCTTAGATGACCCCACCCTTGCATTGATGTGTTCTCCCTACCATGACAAAGGTGGAAAGATTTCATGTAATCCATGGACACCAGTGAAGATCACAAATAATTGAAGAAAAAAGGTTCAGAGCACTGTCTAGTGTATCTACATGACTCGACTCCCAACGTTAAAGTGCCTAGGATAGCACAAGGGTCAAACTGCTGCAGATCGTATCGACCATGTCTACATGCCAAAACGCATTGAGTTGCTGCCATGTGATTGGCTAATATGAAATTTGGTTTAATGAGCAGTTGCACAGGTGTAGCTAATAAAGTGGCCAGTGACGGGTGGTTGGGTTCTTATTTAGGATTTCAGGCAAAGATTAATGAGAAAACAAGATGTTACAATAAAATGATATACTGTTATTGTAAATATATATTTAATCCATGAGTAGCTTGTTTTGGCTGCTACAATCTTGATGCTTTTAGATTTCACAGAAGTGAAACAATTTGAAGCAGAAAAAAAGTTTATCAAATGTATTACAGTTGTCAATTTGATATATTTAATAATGTTTGGTAACATTTGTCAAACAGTGTGAAAACGGCTCCGGTTATTTAGGGAGAATGACATGCAGTCAGATGTGAGCTCATTCCCCTGAAGGAATAAGGTGGAAAACACATCATCACAGACGGCCATCAAAAGACCCGTTTACAGCAGTGAGAGGTTGGCATGGGCTTTCAAAGTGCATCTATAAACAAACCCAACGGGCTAAACTAACAGTTCTTATTGCCTCGGCAACATAACAGGCCCGCATTAAGAAGGTGGTTTACCAAATAAACACTTAACACAGAGTCACTGAGGTGTCAGAAAAACAACTTCAACATTTACTTTTACGAACTGCTAAGGAAATGACACTAATGATCTTCCTTAAGTCTGCTAAACTAAAAATCTCACCCTTGAGGCACAAGTTACAGGTAGCTTACTTAATCTTAAGTAAAGAACAAAGCCAACAAAGGTGTTAATCCTAGTTAACCAGAAAATATTGCACTTCTAAATGAATCCTTTAGGTTTTAGAAGGGGTGACACATTCTTCTAAAAATGCACAAATCTCAAAAAGATTGTGAACTTTTGAAAATGTTCCTACTATAGAGAAACGTTTTGCTTCAAGTCATATATTTCAACACTCATAGGCCTGATAAAAGTCCTAAGGCTTTGAGTTTTTTGGCTGAGTACTCGGTTATATTGCATAACCATAATAAATGGAGACAATCTGAAAGAAATTATTACTTCTCACCTCTAAGTGATATTTTTACCAGCCTGATAACGTTGTGCTGCGTTTTATATAATTTTAGCCCCAGAGAAGAAGATTAAAACATGCTTTATTTTTAAATATAACAAAAGTATACATAAATGAACAAAAAACATATGGAAACACCTCAGATCTCTGAAATCCGTATTTTAGCACAGTACAATATTGTTTTCCAATTATTTCATTGTAATGTGACATTAGCCTCCTTTCCATCTGTCATTACAGCTTCCTTTCATCTCCAATGTCCCACTGGCTCATGAAGACCTCACCTGTCTGAAAACTCAACTGCAAACCCATTAGTTAACACCATGTTGCATATTCTTCATATCATTAACAGAAGTATTGTTTCCCAGTGGGATACTTTCAGCTTGATTTCTTTCCAGCATCTCCTCTTCATCACTGCTGTCGAGGATCTCCCCTTCCTCCTGCTCTTCCTCCTCCACTCCTCTCTTTGCCCTTTTCTGCAGCGGAGGCTCAGATTCGGGGCTGATCTCTTCAGCTGCCGTCTGAAGGTTGGTTCCTGTTTGCACTGATGGTGGTGAAACGGGATCCACAGCCCGTTTCTGTCCATCAATCCCAACGTTCTTTGTTGCTAAACTGGTGCAGGCTGATGCAGGTTCAGCTGAAAAAACATGGCACCCATTTTTTAAAATCTTTTCACATCCCTGCTGGAGACGATAAAAATGTCTCAACATGTAAAAAATGTACATTAATAAAATTCATAAACAGAGCAGAAATGACAAGCAGTGCAAAAAATAATAAGATGAAATCAACTAAAATGGTAGTTTTTTTCCGAAATTTCATTACTTGGAACCGGAAACCGCGCCGCTTTAGTATTTGGCCAAAAACACCCAACAAGAAGCGGAACCATTTATGAAGACTGAACATTGAAAAAGTTTAAGCCTTTTAAGACAGTGAAACTGCTGAAAAACAAATGGGGTGGGGACATGGTTTTAAACCGCCTGCCCTTGTTTAATAGCCCTCACCTGCTTGCTGTCTTTGCTGGTATGTAAACATCCTGAAGGCTAAGAACAAAAGCTAATAAACCTAAATCTAAAAATACAAAGCAGCGAAGAAAAGAAAGTCCATTTAACAAAAAACACAAAACTATTCACTTTTAAAGGATACACAATGTGACTACGGGGAACTATTATTATCGTTATATAAGCATTTTTGTTCTTATTTTTACACCCTAAAAGAACATTTAGTTGAAGACGCTATGAAGAGTCTAGTAAATATTCAGATCTGAATGGCTGGTAAAAAGAGCTAGCAGTGACAACTTTAAGAGTTCTATCCATATTTGAGCCAAATATTTAGATGACTCATTTTAAGAACCATTTGCAATCACTTGTGACATTATCAGTCAAAAAACAGGAATAGGTTAAAGTAGGGTTTTTCTCGCTTAGAGGATTTTGTGCTGGTCACCACCACTAAATGGACTTTAGAAGCAAGTATTTCTAAGCAGTGATCTGACACGCCAATAAGAACGATGGCACGGTGTCTAAATTCACCCATAAACCAAAGAAACTCCAACCCACCCACAGACCAAATATATCAGTCAGTCTTGACCAGTTTTAATGCAAATGAAGGCGCAAGAAGGAAAAAAAGAGGATGTGATGTATTCCTAGCACAACAAAGGAATGGGGACAACTGAATGGAGTTTCTTTTAAAGCCATGTACATCCTATTTTATTTGCATACTCTATATCTAATTACCCTCGGTTATCTGATTTTTGTGGGCATGTAGACATGTTCAGTAACTACTTAGAACATGATATTTAATCAAGTACAGATTGATAGCTGCTAGTTTCTTGGATTGTTGAGCTTGTACATTATGCTGATGCTGTCGCTCACCAGCATATAGGAGAATTAGTAGTAATAATGCAAATACATTTTAAAATTTTGGTTTTAAAAAAGTTATTCAAATGTTCCCGGTTGAGAATTATTTATGGGCAAATCTTTGGAAAACGTTCTTCCGTGGTTTGTGTCCATAGAGCCATCCAAACTGGATCATGGACTCTGAATTGCACCTGCAACTGCACTTACAACAGCAGTCCAAAAAGTGGGTGGCCCTGAAAATCTTTGACTTTAAAAAAAATTCCCAACTAAATTTGTATTTGAACAGCCCTGCTGTAAGTGGACCACACCAGAGTTCACTTTCAAGTGATCCAAGACCCTTATTTTCTAAGTAGACTGGGTTTGCTGTCTATTACGTATTTCACACCTGCCAAGTAAAGCAGACTATCTGAGGATATAAACATTGGTGCAGAACAAACAGGGTAGTTTGAGGATGCCTCAACCCACTTCATAATCTTTTTTTTTTCTTTTTCACTTAAGACGAGTTCTCTCTAGTCGAAAAAAAAGTGCTTCACTCTCTGGATCTGCAGACCAGAACTTCCAACAGTAAACGTAACTTCTGTTGCTTGTATGGCTTTATAATAACACAATTACTGTTATAGGTAAGCCTAACCACAGCAAGGACTACAGGAAAAGCAAATGGTATTTGGAAATATGTAGAAACCAATGCAATGGCACCAAGCAAACACTGGTTGTTGCAGTCTGTCAACTTAGAGGGCCAACAGCATTCATTCAACCCCAAACCATAAACCATTGGATACAGTCACAGAAGCCAGCAGTCATCTCACTTCTGTTTCTCTAGTGTGACTCACACTGGTCTTTTTGCAGAGCGCAGATCGACTTTTAGGGCCAAATTGTTTTGAAGCCATGATACAAGCTGACTTAATGGCTGTCATCCTCAACTGGCACAATACAGCTTGACGAATAAAGACAGGTTGCGTGCTGCAGAACTTTAGCATGTCCTTATCTTCTGTAAATATGGTGCTGCCACCATGTCCGATTGCTTCCTATCACTTCCTGTCCTGCTTCCCAGGCCATGGCACGGGCAGTTTATCTGGATGTTTGAATAGCTAACATTATAAGAAAACAACTCGGAACCAAGACCATATCACTGAAAACAAACAGTCTGACTAGAATGACCTCATTCGTCAT
The DNA here is from genome assembly GCA_037389245.1 of Oryzias sinensis. NCBI lineage: Eukaryota > Metazoa > Chordata > Actinopteri > Beloniformes > Adrianichthyidae > Oryzias > Oryzias sinensis. Next base: position 14,477,840 of record CM074498.1, on the reverse strand, counting down.
TCAGCTGGTCTGTTCTGACTGTATAATGATACTGGGGATGTGGTTTTCTGTGACCATACAGTGATACACAATGTTTGACCGCAATGGACATCTGAAAAGGGAAAAAGTTAGAGCATGCTTCTTCGTGATACCCAGTGCTGTGTTCACATAAGTGGCACTTCTTTACCGCAAACATGCAAGCGGGTAAAGACAACACAGTGATCGGTTTCCTCATCGTCCGTGGGTTCTACAGTCATGAGGTCATTGTTACACAGCACGCCAAGTTTGATCCTCTTCTTGGCCATGCTTGCTGTTGAGGTTAAGTTGGTGTACGTGATGCTGAACAGAACATGCTCATTTCCGTTTGGGCAGTGTTGCCATGGTGAAAAATAAGGCAGCAGAGAGGCTCAAGTCCTCAGCAGGATAAAAGGAGGACATGATACAATGCTTTTGGAAGCGAGGGAAGGGGAGAGAAACTGGTAGTGTTTGGATCTTCAATGCACTGTACATATATTCATCCTTTAGCTTGGTTACCAAAGAAAACATTTGGAAAGATGAACACCAAACATCCGATGCACAAATAAAATTTTTACTATTGAATTAGTGGGTTTGAGTCAATTATAAATTAAGATTACCTGGTCCTTTCAGTGGATAGTCCTTCCATTGATCTCTGAGTACAACATGAAGCACAGGATATTCAATGAGCATTTTAAAGCTCAGATTATCTTTTAGGCTCTTCTCAGTGTCCAACTCATGATACCTATAGGCGACCAAAGTGACAAATGAAAAAAGAAAATGTTAGTTAAAATCTTAGATTGCAAAACACAAGATTATGTCTAGTTCTGTTTTTCATAAAGTTGCACAAAGAAAAAAAAAGGAGTGGCTGATCAAAAGATGCTTGATAGAAAGAGACCCTCTTTTTTAGGCTGTATTGAGACTGGACACATTTGGTCCGCTTAAAGTGAACCAGTGTTTGTTGTTGATTCAAAGCCTGCATTGAACTGAAAAAAAATAAAATAAAATAAAAAAATAAGAATGAAATGTTGCAACTTTGGTTTAAGATCCTTTAAAATTCATTGAATCCAACAAATAAAAGTCTAATAGAAATCTGTAAACCTGGAAAACGATCAGTAGAAGGAAAACAAGTGTTGACGAGGCAGGTCCATTGGTTCCAATGTGGACAGGAATTTTTTTAAGTATTAAAACGTTACTTAATGAGCTACATCATGTAAAGGTTGAGTAAGCCAAGACAGCTTTAAGAAATGCCAGATCTTTGATTTAGTAAAACTACCTTAGATTGGAAGATTTTGAGTTTGGGACTTTGTTGGGAACCTTAAGGTCTCACTCCAACTCACTGCTCCCCCAGGGGGATGGGTCAAATCCACAAAAGACATTTGAGAAAAGTAAGATATTACAAAGTCAATGGGACTAAAACAGAAAGTTAAATATACTCAAATACAATTGAGGATGTCTGGTGGAAATGAATGACCAGGAACCCAACTATTTTATGTTTGATAGGGTGCTTTGTTTCCTTTGTTGGAATCCCAATCATCACCAGGAAGAGAACAGTTCTACATGAAAGAAAAACCTTTAATTTACTTTCAGTAAAGTTGAGAAACAGCTGTCTATTTTGAAGCTTCAACATTAGAAAACATACCGGTGCTTAAAATATCTATTTAATAAGAAAACAAAATTAAAAAAACAACAAAATAACACAATAAAAAAAATCTGTCTGCTGACCTGACAGAAATAAAACTGAAGTAAGGGAATAAAGGACAGTGGATACACAGAATCAAAAGGTCAGAATAAGAAATGAATATAAAAAAAAAGATAATAAACAAACATCAAGTAGAAGTGTGGTCAATGGTTCTGTTGATGCACAGCCCACCTTCTTTCCAGTAAAAAGAAGCTGCTTGTACAGCTATGTTTAGTTAAGCACAAAAACGGCTTTCTTGAAGTCTCACAGTAGAGCTAAAACTCCAGCAGACATTCAACAACAACAACATGAGACATGGCTTTTGTGCCAAATGACCACTGGGAAACTATTACTGCCACCATCCATGACTTGGTACCATTTTTTAGAAGGTAACATCATTATTAAAAAGGAAAACCTTAGAGACTCGTTTGAAGTTGAAATGCTTTGGCCAAGAATAGGATGGGACCTCTGCCTGGATGCGCCTCATCTTGTTTGTGTTGTGACCTGTAGCCATGTCTCTTATGCAATTCTACAAAGGTGTTTTCTCCGGACAAGCACCAATTTACACTAATAATGTTTGAAATAGCCAAAAAGATATATTTAATGGATTTTTTTAAGACTACATAATAACAGATAGCATAATACGACAGGAATGTTTGACTTCCAAAGTAAACCATCACCAGAGGGATTTCTACCTCTCAATCATTCATTACCAAAACAGAAAAAGAGACAAACAAAACATTCCATGTCAACTCACTGTGCCGCAGCTATGAAAGTATCATGCAAACCACTTGTAAAAGCTTTCTCTGGAAGCACAGCTTTGCCAAGGATAACACAGTCGAAGCTTAGTCATTATTCCAAAAAATTCAAAACAGGAAACGGCAGGAAGTGTTTGTGCTCAAGCACCTTTCCACTTTTACGTGACTGCTTTTTGTAATAGCTGCGCCCCACCAACAATTAGCGTCTGCTCTGTATTTACAGAGCACTTTGGGGTTACGTTAACATTTACTTTCTGAATTTTAGCTTCATCCATCATTGTTTTCATTTTGACAAAGTTCCATGTTAAACATCCTCACAGGCTGCCACTGTGGAGACGGTGTGAGGGGATGATACCAGGCATAGGTTGGCAGGCATCCCAATTGACACAATATGGAATCTGGAGGTGCATTTTGTCACACAGATTTACATATAACTAAGAGCCAAAGTGTGATGTGCTGGCACAGAGACCACATCGGAGTTTGACTCAACATGTTTGACTCACATGACTCAACAAGAGGAAACTTTTATTTCTAACTAATAGCAAAGTTAAACCTTTAGAAATTCTGATGGACAACTGAAAGGTTTCTTAAAGACCCACTCTAATGATTTTTTTAATGTTCTTGCGGCATTTTCCTGATCATGGAGGACATATATTAAGAAAATTAAGCTCAAAATTGTGTTTCAGAGTTGTGAATCGGGAGCAGACAAAAAAGGCAGTTTGAAAAAGATTGTAGAAAAAAACCCTGTGTGGGCCACAAACTCTCCGTTTTGCCCCATTCCAATGCGTCCACAGATAGATCCATGTACGTCTTTCTTTTCCTGCCGTCTGGATTGCTTGCCATTTTTATTGAAGCTGTAATGTTAGGTTAGGGTTGTGAAAGGCTAGTGGGAGAGTGTGTAAACAGAGAGCTCTCAGCAATGGGGAGGGAAAGGAGGGGTGGAGTTGTCAACAGTCCCGCTCACACCTGAGAGACAAATTTCTGCCTAATTTCCGCCAAAACTACTACCAGAAACTATGTCCAAGAAAACGACACAGTTTTTCTTTTTTGGCTAAATTTCGATCTGATTATAATTAAAAGAACACTGGGAGCTCGCAAAATAGATTAACAGTTGATCAAAAAGGGTTTTTAAAGCCCTGATTCTTTTAATGCATCGCATTTAAAAGCATCTGGAGTTGCTCTTTCATTTTAATTTTGAGTCAAAAAAAATGCAGTTACATTTTGTAAATGAAAAAGCATTTGTGGTTTTGACTTTTATTTTTAATTATGCTACAGAATCACTTTCATACTTCTTGAATCAAACAGGAGCGCTGCCATATTGGATAACTAGTGCTGCCATCTATGGGATAAAGCAAAACCCATGCAAGAGAGGCCCAAGTCCAGGAATGTTGCACTTAATGCATTTTAAATGTCAAGCATAGTCAATACATTACAACGGACTTTTGGGATTTTTTTTTTTTTGATTTTCCCTTGAAGACCATAGAACATATATCTCTATTTTGAAAAAATTGTGGACTTGGGCCCCTAATAAACCAACCGATTCTATTTTAGTAATGTCTTTGCCTTCATAAATGTATCTACTTAAAAAAAAAAGAGTGCAGTACAACCCACATAGTTACACTAAAGAAGGTGTGCGTTTATATTGCAAGGTGGGAGAACAGGATGTTTTGTGACGTTTTATACGAGGCCATAACTCTGAACCACTCTGTGGCAAGTAGGAAACGGAAGACAGCCAAACAAAGCAGAGAAGCTAAACATGTCCTATTATTGTAAATCTCATCGGACTTTCAAATAAAAGGGTGAGAAAAATGAAACAGGACTACTCAGAAAAAGTAGATGGGATATAGGTTATTGGTGCATGGGACTGGCATCGTTTGGGCCTGAACCAGAGAATAAAGATGAAGGGAAACTTTGCTGCTAGCAACTTTTTGCCAAAGAGCTGCGTAGGTTTGCAGGAATTTACAAGGCAGTGCTGTCACGTCCATAAAGAAATTATATTGATATCATACCCACTGTATAAATCACTCATGATTAGCAAGCTCAGTCAAACAGCCAGCATGGTCACACGGACAGGATGCCTGAGTGCTGACATGGCTGACATATTTCGAAAAAGATTAAAGGCTTTCCTGAAACCATTTACAGATTCTAAGGGTACCCAAACATTTATTTTAGTTTAAAACAAAAGGCAAACAGGAATTTTATGCTGATAATGACCTTTAGATGTAATAAATTAAACATAAATCCAAACATTGCTAAAAAAAACTAAAAAAAAAGGTCAACAAAGTGCAGTAAACTGTAAACAAAGCTCCAGAAAAATGGGTCACTTTCTTTGTATGACATTTCTGCAAAGTAACACTACACCAAGTACAAAAGTAAAGTGGTCGGGCTCACCTGACAGAGTTAGCTTTTCTTCCCTCTGCTTTCATGAAGACCTTCACATTTTCTGGTGAAGCATTAACATACATCTTCAACCTGGAAAAGAGAATCACATCAGAAAACAAGACCAAAAAGAAAAGCACACCAAAGCACATGTGCTGCCTTGACTGACATTTTTCAGGTGGTTCCTGTCAAAGCTGACGAGTACATTGGACAGAAATCCAAATGAATCGAAGTTTAGAGCCATACAGCCTAGCCAAAAAAACTGGGAATTCCATCATTAAACAGCAATAACCTGCTAAAAGTGGAAGGTTGTTGCTTAAATATCCCCTACACATAACCAATGAAAATCCCACCTAAAATAATTCGTGTTTTGCTAACATTACCAGATTTGACATGGTATTGGCCCTCATAATCTACACTTGCACCCTTTAACATAATTTTGAATTCTGCAATTTTAGCAGAAACTGAAAATTTCGGAGAGACTTTTGGATCTATATTCTTTTAAAAAAAGACATTTTAGGGCAGGTGCAGACACAAGGATGGAAAATGCTGCCGAGTGTCCAGCTTCTGTATAAATTATTTAATTAAATGATTTCATTTTTTAAGATGGTATCTCGGTTTAATGGCTCTGCTGAAATCCCTGTTTTTTTTGCTCCTGCCTCATAGCAGTCTGTCCTTAAATGATCAAGTCAACATGAAGGAAAAAAAAAAACACCCCTGAACCTCTTTCCTTCAGACACAGAAGACGCTGTGACAGATACTATCAGAAGAAATGTTTTGCTTTTCTAATAATACTTAGACCCAAGACAATCCCAGCAATGTTTTTATTTATGTGTAAAACCAGTTGTATTTCTGTTACACCTGAATGAATGATTTAAGCTAGAATGGTAAAATATTATAATTGTTCTTTACTTAAACTGCTTTCAGAGACAATGAAAACAATTTAGAGTGAGGGTCAGTATGTCAGGCATTTAAAACATGACTGGCTATTTTTTTTTTAAATTTAGCTTAATAATTTTGGAAGATAAACTTTTTTTATCAATACATTTTTTGTTCAAGTTTTTATTTTTCCTTTTTTTTTTTTTTTTTAGCAAAGATGCCTTTGTACATCAAGAAAAACCTGCCTATCCCATTATCAAATATTTACATCAGCAAATTACAGGCTCCTATATAATAGTGATATGATGCACTTTGTACAATATTCAACAATAGAAACCCAAATGTGTAGAATAATAACCTAATATATTGGAAAACTGATGAATCTTCATGTGTTTCTGCTTAAAAACTGAGTTGAGGTTTCCTTTAGCTGTACTGGTTTTACAAACAATGGTGGGTGGCAGAGGCATTGTGGGTATTCACTCGGGGCAGATGGTAAGTAGAGGAAGAACAAGTTAAATGCACAGTAGAGGGCTGCATTGGGATCGGGTCCCGCCGGGTCCCGCGGGACCCAACCCAAATCTCGCGGGATTGGGCGGTTTGGATTGTGCTGCGGGCGGGAGCGGGCGGCAAAAAATAAACCCCGCGGGATCAGTGCTGGCATGAATATCTCATGAATATATATTAGCGGACTACGTTAGGCTGTGCAGCTGTTGGTTTCTTATGTACTGAAGCTCCTTGAAGGCACCAGGTAGAGACGCCTAATGGGCTCTGTCATGTAACCTGTTGTTGGGGGTGCGCCCCGCCCCGCCTCTTACTAAGAGCGCGCCTCAGGCCGTCTGTCTGCGCGCGCACACACGCACACTTTTAACCGAACAGGATTTGTGAAAATATATTTAATATTTAAGTTGTACATTACACAAGAGGAATCCATCAAAAGATGAGGCTGGAGGAGGAACATGAATCTCTTTAATAATATCAATACAAATACGTGTTTTTTTTTCCTGCGGGACGGGGGACGATACAAAATCAATGCATCTCTATTACTGTGCGGGACTAAATTCTCTGAGTTTTGCGGGTGCGGGCGGGAGTGGACATACATATTGCGGGAGCGGGCGGGAGTGTAACGCATACGTTGCGGGAGCGGGCGGGATTGGTCAAAAATTCAGCGGGCGCGGGCGGGAGCGGGATGAAGAAAATAGTCCCGCGCAGGGCTCTAATGCACAGTAAAGAATTATTTACCGTCAAATAAAATGTCACCTTGAGGTTCAAAGGGACAGGGGTTTGGTCATATTACCTCAGGGATTGGAGAAATCTATATTAAGAGTATAGAATATATCTATATTCTGTTTTTGAACTATGTTTTACATCCTTCTTAACTTAAAAAAAGACATGAGGTGATAATAAGGAGAGCAGGTGATCTTATTGTGTTTTAATAGATTAAATTGATGAAATTAACATTGTGGAAATAAAAAAAAAGACTAAATCATAAGGAACCCTACATAGATAATTAAGGTAATAATATGAGAAATATTCTCCAGATCAGATCTGAATTACCCCTGCCTCCAAATGTAGGTTTATTATAAAACTAGCTAATAAATGATCATGTGTGTCTGCTAGGCTACTTACTTCTAATGTTATTACTTTTGGAATTAAAATATGGTTTTCTTGCTTCTGGCTTCAGTAAAGTGAACCGTAAGCTGAGTATTTAACAAATGTGCAAAATGATGTATTTTCATTTAAATGCAATACATTTATCATTTCTGTCAATCTGTCAACTGTGTGCCATTGGGGGGTGGTTTGGCCTGGGTGCTTCTCAACCCAGAACTGCCCAGCAAGCTGCTAAGGCATTCCCATACCAGAGTCTGAACAGCTTTAACATTGAGTGCGAAAAAAGCCAACAAATCCTTTAAAAATAAACGTAAAGGTAACAAAGCTCACTTTTGACGAGTCACAGGGTCTGACTCTGTGGGATGGATGTAGGTTGTCAAGATTTGCTTCAAGGTGTGTCTGTCCGGCACCCTGAAACAAAGAAAATCCAAAAACATTGAAAAGCATGTAAAAACTTCACAGATAACTTTATTAAGAATTATGTGGTTGTGTGACTCACCTCCTCTGACTGAACTCTGAGCTGCTCTGAGGAAACATGAGCTTCAAGTGCCACAGAAACATTTTCTCTCTTTATTAGACGGAAAGAAAAAAAAAACATTTTAGTTTCATCTTTTAAACTTTTTTGATTCTTCTGACAACTTTATCCCAACACAGTCTGATGACATCATGGGTGCTTAATTGGTATTCCCTTCACAATAAGAAACAAATGCTCTTGTTAAACTCAGATTACAAAAGAGATGGAGACGTTCTCTTTCTAAGACACAACTAACTGGTAGCTTTTAGTGTGAATGAGTGCATTTGTTAAAAAACCTCTTAATTTACCGCTCAAAAAATTGAAGCATTTCTTCAGAACTGAATGACCCATTTTTCTCTGCAGATGGAAAATGCTTGTAGCTTGTTGGATCCAATGAAAAAGTAATAAACACTAAAAAAAAGCAAACAGAACTTTACATTAAATGTTTTTTATTCTGCAACCAAAGTCCACCTGACTAAATCCTGGTGGTCCGTGTGACGTTTAGTATCAGAGACTGTAAGTTAAATAAAATGACTGACTGTCTGTATGGTGCACCAAAACCTAGTGCCAACAGACAAAGCTGAGTATGTAAAATTCTAGCATTAACCACATCAATCACACGGAGAAGTTCACTGGTGTCCAATTCACCACACTAAACCAGAACATTTTATTTTAAAAGCTCAAGCCTGAAAGAGAAAAAATGACCAGTAAATAGGATTTCTTGGGTGACCTAAAACAGACCAAAAGGAAGATGGTCCTTCCTTTAGGTCCTATTTTGTGTCACCACTGCCTTGCGCCCAAACCACAACTTATGGTGCCGCCTTCCAACCATCGATGTATATCAGAACTGGACAAAGCGAAGCCCAAGCAAACAGCTATAAATAAACATCCATGGAATACAATCTAAAAAAACAATACCAAACAATTTTTTTAATTCTCATGAACATTTCCTCACAAACTAAGCAAAATAGGCATAACTGCTTCATGAAACATTTTTAAGTCAATATCCCTAACACAAAGTGAGTTGACTGGAATTAACCATAGTTTATGATGTAAGTTTTACAAAGGACAGAAAATGGACAAAGTTAAAATTCTTAGAAAACCGCTAGATGCCCAAAACTTATCAATGTATAGAGAGTGGTCTGGCCTGGTCCAAACAGTAAGAACTGTTACTGTAGCAGATGAAGATGAACCATTTAGTGCATGCAAAGATACTTCAGTTGTCTAAAGTAGCAGCGAAATCTCAACAAACCACTGTGATTCAATGTTGGAAATAGAAAAAGAAATTTATCCTAAGTAACTGGGGAAAAAGGTCTCTTTGAAGTGATTTCTTAAGATACCCTTACTTCTGTAAAAATGTTTTCTAAATACAAATAGAGTTTATGACGGGTATCTTCTTGGTTGAAAAAAAAAAAAACGATGCTCTCTTTTGTAAGGCAGTGAGAAGTGGTGGTTCAGCAAAAAGGTCAATTCAGTACCGGCAATTTAAATTATTTAAGTACTTTTATTTTTGTATCGCTTTGTCATGCTTAACATCATTTTAAGGATCATCAAAGCATATGAAGTCCAGGGCATTCAAGACAAAAATGTTTAGCTACTGCTCTAGACAGAGAGCTAGGAAGAAAAAAAACAGCAGTTTCCGGAGATCCCCCAATAGTTTTCTCACATGAGTCACAGAAAGAAATGAGTATGCTTGAGTTTAACCAGTTTTAGATTTGTTGCAACAATGTTTGCTGATCTGCATCTTTGTTCATACAAGTTCCTCCAGGCTTGGCTCCAGCTGTGGCGATGCCAATATTCAATCATTACAACAAATGGAAACTATGTGTTTTTAGTGGAAGAAGGGCTTGTCCAGGGATGCTTTGAATCATTTGAGTAGGGACAGAACGGCTTGCAGGCACCAATGTTATTCATTGATTTAAGGGGGTTGGGGTGAGGAGAATGAAAAATGTTAGCCACTTTCATATTATGAACCATGCATAATTTAGTATAGAAAAGAAAAGAACACCAATTTAGCTGCTCTATAAAAGCCTTGTTTGAAGAATGCTACCGTTGCTACCATGACCAAGCAGATCTTCATCTGATCATCACAAGATCAGTCAGGTGCCATAACCTTAAAACACAACCATTACTTTCTTTAGGGTGAGAGGAAAAAAAACAGCAATAACCCACAAGAACCCAGGCCCATTTTTCGTGAAAAATTACATAATGTAGAATATACCACAAACCATGTGGACCATTAAATACATTTCTGGTATTTTTCTGTTACACTGAGGTCCTCATGGATTCTTACGGGTTAAGTGAACCCTTGCAATGTTGAGTAGCAACAGCAACGGCAATCGCTAGCTGTTGTGGGAAAGTAGCTAAAGTTCCCAAAGCTACTTCTACACAGAGAATGCACCACATGCCTTTGCTGATCTCAGAAGCCTGTAAGAAGTCCTTTTGGAACACACCAGCTCCTTGAAAGACCACATGAAGGCCAATGAGAGAAAGAGGGCAAAGTAAAAACGTGAAACTCAGAGTGGTAGAGTGGTGTGGCTTCTGTTCCCCATTTCTATTTTTATTTCTTGGTTAAATGTCTATGCCTAAAACTTGGGTGGTAATAAGACTCTGGTTAGAAGGGTTTTGGAAATCTCTGTATTCACATACAAAAAATAAATTCACAATTAGATGACAGGGGGTCTAATCCAAAGCCTTAGGGGGGAGACCAGAGAAGACCAAAAGTGAATCATTAGACCTATTCGAGTTCTGTCTTGCACACTCGTTGCTAAACCAAAACTGCAGTCTTTACTTTTCTCTGAGACACGACTCTTAACTGAGAAACAAGAAAAACCAAGAATCAGAGTAGGTTGTCAAGAAATTCAAATTAAAGTAATACAACTAGTAATTACTGTTGTTTACCTGTACAAAAATCTACAAAGGACAAAAATAATAATAATAATAATTTTACCTGCCACTATGTTTCACAATACTTTAGGGACTATGGGCAGGGAAAAAACCCGCAATGTACGTCAAGTTTCATTTTGTCCCAGTGTTCATTGTCATCACAGTTTCTGGTTCAAAAAAAGTCCAAATACTCTATTGATGACATCAATAACGTAAGTACCATCTTTTTAGAAAACTGTTTCTCTGTAATGTGTGCAGAATGCAGGTCCTTGGTCGTGTCTGAATTTATCCGTTACTCACTACACGCCATTTTGCAGAGCTGTTCGAATGTACAATTCCAAAATCCGATGCCCTAGAAATTTCCCAGAGGTCTTTGCAGAAAAAAAACAGAGCGCGTTGATGCTCATTAGATTGGCAAATATAGACCACAAGGCATTGCATTTGAATGATTTTTCATGCAAAAAAAAAGAAGTTATTTAAATGCAAACTTTTCTAACCACAGAGTATGTTATGGTTTCTTGTTCATTTATATCAAAACTATAAAGAGAAGAAAGCAGTTTAACCTCTAGAACTGTTATCATTATCTTAGTAACACTGATAAAACTGCTCCTTTTTAGGTTAAGAGAAGTTTTGCCTGAAACAAATTAGAAAGAGGTAATAGAGCTACAGGCAGCCAAAAAACTGTCTGCTGGGATCTAAAAAACACCAGAAGCCCCTTCTGATTGCTTAATTTCAGTTTAATTTGAGTAGAGGTTGTACTACATGTGAGGCATTCATACTGTGCCATGAAACTTAGAAGAAATGTCTCTCTCCATTTTAATGAATTTTCACTATGGCATTAATCATACACCGCTCTCTGTTTCAGCAACTCGGTGGTGAATGTCACTGCTACTTCTCATCATTTTCAAAACTGCATTAATTGGTCTAATGAAGGTCCTAAGTTACAACTTTGGTTTACTGTGTCTTCCAGTCCATGTGCATTTCATTCAAATGTTCACAGTAGGAACACAATCACGGATGAGTAACATTTTAATGTGCCTGCTACATCACTCTCTGTCCTCAGGGAGGGGTGTTGGCAACTATCCTCTCTGCAGGAAGAATCCAAACCAAGATCACCAATCCTTACAGCCCCCAAAACACCACATTCTTAATTACACCCATTTGAAAAGCTTTACCAGTCACATGGTTGCTATTTGACGTTATATTAAAAAAAATGTAACTAACAAAGACACTAGGAAGGGAGCTGAGAGAACGGCATATTTGTGGAAACAAGACAATACCTGGTTTATGAAAGAACATCATTAGTGGTCAGGGATTCGTTAATTACGGTATTCGTATCAACTCCATTAACCGATAAATACTGTACAAAAGAAGGGGTGGAAAGCTTAAAACGGCACTCAATATGTTTAAAGCCAGAAATAACTGACTTTCAGTAAACATACAACAAATGTTCAAGGACAGAGATAGGGGTTATGAGTTAAGAAATCAATTGAATTTTAAAAAGCAGCGCCTTTTTCCTACTAAAAACAAAACGTGCTCATCAATTTGTGGTGTGGATTTATTGAACGGGCTGGATGAAGGTTTAAAACAAAGCAAACGTTTACATATATTCTAAAAACCCTACAAGATGTCACTGATGAAACTTTACAAGCCTATAATTGATGAATAAAAACAAATGTTCAAATATCACTTCTGCATAGGAGCTTTACAGAATGTCATGTGAATGTTTTGCGAGAGAAAAACTAAATAGAAAAATGCACAACATAACGTGCTGAGAAAAGGAGTGGGATCAAACAAGATTTTTCTTCTACTCACTCCTTTTCAACCCCATCGTTTTGTTTTATCGGTCTATATAACTCTTGTGTTTATTTTCATTTTGAGTTTGAAATTAAAAAAAAAAAACTGAGCCATATGGGATTTCATATATACAGTGTTTCCTTGTTTATCAAGGGGGATACATTTAATAAATAACCTGTGATTAGTGAATTCCATGAAGTAGGATCGCAGATGTTTAAGGCTTGCTAAACTTCTCATGACACACTTTATAGACTTTCTCAGGCAGACATCAATATTTTCACACTTTTCTTTAAAACTTTCAAAGTTCGAGCCGTCATAAAAATAAGGCCAGTATTACAGAATGAAAATAAAGATCTGATCGTGATGCAGATTTATGTAATGTAATGGAAGAGATAGACAATATCAACAGCCAATCAGGATGCAGAAAGCAGCATGCTGTTTATAGAAAAAAAAGTATGCGAAGTTGTGCTGAAAAAAATCTGTGAACCAGTGAGACCGCAAAAGGTCAACCCCGATACAGCGAGAGAACAATGTAATTAAGATGTTAAGACTTTGCCCTTTTTTCCTTCCTAGGAGGGGCAGTTGTTAAGTCTCGTCCATTTGTTTTTATCTGTAATCTTACGATTTGTGTTTTTAAGGTACAAACAGAACTTTTTGACCGTCTTTGGTGGAATTAAAAATTCCTCCTCCATTATGGGGACCATGAATTACTAGGATTGTATTTTTGGAATGTAACTGGAATTGTAATTTTGTCTGCTGGACATTCGAACATCTTATATTATTTCTTAAAAGTTAATTGTCTCAACGTATGTAGAGATTTTCTACCAACTGACAGTCAAAGCTTCTTTACGATACTTTATAAAAGTAAAAAGATACTTTCTCTACAACTAATTAGCCTTATTTCACTCTAAAGCCTGTTGTCAAAATTTGGAAACCAAATTAGTTTCCTGCTAACCCAGAAAGCTGGGGTTAATTGAGGTTAATCCCCAATATATGGAATAAAATATGAGCAAAAAAACCACAGCGGCTCATGTAACAAATGATCACAAATAATGACTGAAATATGCTCAGTCATTATCCAGGATAACTGCTTCTGCAACGTGTCGCCCAGCCTTCTCGAGCCGAGGAAAATGCCCTGTCACGCCAGAGCGAGGATGAAGAAAACATAATTCCACCTCAACATAAGTACTGCCAATATTCTGCCAAACGCCCCCAATTATGCTCATACCCTCCCAGGCTGGACCGAGTTAGAGGCAGCCTCTTAACTTTTAGAGATTTCTTTTTTACTAAGGGCTTTTCAAGTTAGTGACTGGTAAGGAAAAAGCAATATAAAGCATGTAAATTATTATTATTATTTGTGATGCCAACAATAAACACAAGAGAGAAATGTGGGCGCATGAAAGCTCCCCGGTCAGCCGTCTGCCAGTAATGATCCCTCTTTGGCAGAGCAGATGCAAAGCTTGAGGAGGTTGCTAACCAGCTAAAGTCACACCAGTTCCCACATCTGCTTTCTATATTATGTACTTGTAGATTTTCTCAACTCCCCCCCCCCCCCCCCCCAACTATTCCTAGCTTGTTTGTCAGTCAGAAAAAAGAAAATAAGCATGTAGATCTAAATACATAGACTACCGGTACTCTTTAGTTTGTTGGCTAAATCAATTAATACCATAAAGGTTTTACTCTGTGCAACAATCAAGCTGTAGTTGGATCTGAGAATCTGTCACAAGAACATGACATGAAGCCATTTTCCTCAGATAAGCCTCCTTCCCCCAACACCTGAACATCACCACACGCAGACGTGACAGCATCAGACTGAGGATGGAAAACAGGGTGGCAACACCAGCTGGAGCGACTGACAAAGCTTTATTTTAGCGGCACTCCTGATTGTCTCTGGGAATTTCAGACTCGTAAAATGTTAATATGAAGTTCAAAAACCATCCCGTCCTGCTGTTCTTCATCTGTGGGACTAGAGTGGCTCAGACACTGGAAAACAAGTGGCTGAAGGTTCCTCTGAGATACAGAAATGCCACCAACGGTGTCAAGACCTTCAGTGGAACCAAGTCAAGTGTGGTGAAATGGCCTATGTAAGAAAAATAACTCAAAATACTTTAGTTTTCCAGGAGTAGTTGTTATTCTTGGTTTAACAGTCCTACCTTTTCTGGATCTTTTGGTAAAAACAAACATAACATGTTTCTACCACATGTTGATCATACATTGCATGTCAGATTACTATGCATGCACTGCTAATCTCCACAACAAACAGAAAATGAATTTCTTTATGTGATGATTTAGTAAAAGTAATTGCATCACTGTAACTCTCAAAAGAGTTCATTTTCAATCTTTCTTTTGATGCAAAAACACAACACACTGTGAGATATGATACCATGTAGTAGCATAAAAAGGAGAAAAGAGGAGTTCGCTCAATGGTTTTACATATGAAGAGGTTTAAAAAAGGGAAGAAGGGTGTTGAAGGAGCTCAACGAGAGTGCCATCCTGTGGCAAAACTGCAAATAGAGCTGAGTACAATATTCGTCATTTGGAACAGTGTTTATGTTAAATGCAGATCCCAGAACACATTAAAAACGTGAATCTTTGCAGTGTTAAACCAGTAATGGAACAGGTTAGTATCGTTTTATGTACAGAATTATTGTCTTCATCTTAGGTTGATGTTTTACTTTTTTGATAGAGATAAATCTGAAGTTTATGCTGATTTTATAATACAGTAAGTTTTAAATAACATATTTAAAAAAGTAAAAGTTAAGTTAAAAAAAGCACTTAAGTGTTTAGTTTTGTTGCAACAAAATTCTGCTTAAATTGGATTAGCAACTTAAGGAAGCAGAACACCAAAAGTGTGTCTCCTTAAACATCTTTTCTGATTTGATATACATTTTTTCTCATTTTAACTACAGAACTGCAGAAAGACAGAAAGTCATTGTTCCAGTTGGACCTTTCTTACCTTGGATTGAAGACAGTGGAGTTTTCTCTTCTCTTAGTGAAGGTGAGAGGAAGAAACCTTAGAGTGATGTTCATCTTTCTGGCTTGAGAAGCCAGTAACTTTAACTGAAAAAAACAAAACAAAAAATTCCAACACAGCTTTGGTCAAACTCTAAAAGGAAAAGTATTTGGTAAATAAATAAAAACTAAGAAAAAAACATTTTTTTTCTTTATTAATAATAGGAACATCTGAAGAACTCTGTTTGACTGTTATAAAATGAAGGTAGACTCTGAGTCGTACACTCCACATCGGAGGAAAAGCATGTGAACATTCAGACTGGCACAAACTGAACAGAGAGCATAACCTGTTATAGCCTATTGCTGTACATGAAATTACATCTCAGCCATTTAAAAACAGACATGGAAAAAAAAAGCTGCTATGTAGTCCATTCTGACATAAAACAAACCAAATCAAACATCTGAGAAAACAGGATAAAGCTATGTGGGACAAAAATATACTTTTAAGAAATGCATAAGTTCTGTTGTTCAGCAAAACTTGAAAACAAGAGGCATTTCTGTTGCACACCCCCTGCTGCACACGGGGGGGACTGCAATTTTTCATGGGTATGGCATGTTTTTTTTCTTTCTGTGTAGCCCTATGATGAACTGGTAACTGATGACACCAGTGTTATAAAAGTGGATGATAATCAGATCCTTACCCATGATCTAGTGTATAGAGCATAATGCAGAACTTCTTCTAAAATAGGCAAATCCACGGAGCTCCTGAAGTAAAACAAACACTTCACAGCAGCAGACATCAAACAAAGCAAAGGTCTGATTGAAACGGGATGTGAGGAAGAGTTCACGGCCCTGAGTGGATTTGCTGAGACCACAGACTGGCTGATAACTCAGCTGGCTGGAAAAGTCGACGTGGGTTTTTATCTGCTCCAAGAGGCAATGCGTAAAACATCGAAACATCTGGGCTACATCAATAAATCTGGTTGTGTAAGTTTCATTAACAATTAAAGCAGAGATGGATCCAATGTCTCCTAACTGCCCTCATCTTATTCAAAGGGACGAGAATTTCCCTCTTTGGTCGTTTCATAACTACATCCTGGCAAATGAGAAGCGGTTTAAGAGATTTATTAAAGGTTGGAAGTGTTCTGGGCTAATAACAAGTTATTGCACTTGCAGAGTCCTGGAGGAAAGAATTCCCAATCTTCATGTGCCCGGCATTTATTTTGTCCCTGCAAATGAAACTCCTTAAGTTTGGATTGATTTTTGAGCGTTGCAAAAAAGTAATATCACCCCCCCACTCACACACACACATGCAGATAAAACACATCCATGCGTCCCATTTGAGTTGGTGTTGGAAAACAGGAGGTCTCTCTTCTAGAAAATTAGACAAATTTACACAATAAAAAAGAATGTATTCTGAAGAAATAGAATTGAAATGACTGTATTTCGGCTTGCATTTCCAAAGCTCAAGAGTAGAAAACTTAACAAAGTAACTGATAGTTATTATGCAAGTTCTAGGTTTAACATGTTCCAGTGTTTTCCGTTTACACTTATTTGGTTTTCAAAAGTGGTCTTCTTAACTCCATTTATCTTTTAAATCCACTTTATCCCAGTTGGAATCATGGGGATTGCTGGAGCCTATCCTGGCCGCTGCTGGGTGAAGGTGGGGTACACCCTGGATGAGTTGCCAAGAAGGGCTGCCTGAGAGCGAATTGCTCACGTCGAGTGCAAGTAGTCAGAAGAGGGGTGGTGCCCATGTGGTCGGGGTGACAACTGCTCGGGCTCTTAAAGACCCACTCCACCTGCATTCGTGTTTAGCTGTTTTCCTCTTTGGTTTTAATCATGTTCTTGTAGCATTTTTGCTCATGATGGAGGACATACATAAAGAAAATGAAGACTAAAATGAAGTATTTCCTTCCTCAAATAATGGCAAATCAAGAGCAGACGACAAGACTGCTGTTGGAAAAGCTTGTAGTTGTTAAATTCTAACTACTCTGCAGAAACTATGTCCTAGAAAATAACAAAGGCTTTTTTATTTTTGCCTAAAAACGGCATAATCATGATTAAAACCCCACTGAAAACGCTTTCAAAATAGTTTAAAAGATGATGGAAGGACTTTAACTCACTTTTTAAAGATAGTAATAAAATGAAAAACAAAGTTGGATTTATCTCAAACTAACAGGCTTCAAATATGTGAATTTGTTTAGTTTCATGCAGCTGGAAACGTCAATTTTTAAGTAAAAATCTTTCCCGTTCAGTTTTAAACAGATTCTTGAGGGTTACCTAACCGTGTTGTCATGCCATAACTCCACAAGAGGCACCAAATCTAGAAGTTACAGGCTTACTTTTAAAGTTGTCCGAGGAACTCTCACCAGACTGTCTCTGCTGGCTCCATCAGAAAACCTCCCAGTGTCTTCCAGAAATCTGTAATCTACAGAACCAGTGAAGGTTTCCAGAAAGATCGGTTACAGTTATTACTGAAAAGTCAAACATGACAATCAACACTTTCTTATTTCATCGTAATTTAAGTTTTAAAGCCTCGGCTTACGTTTTGACTGCAGGTTTTGGAAAATTGCAAATGTTTGGATTAATATATTAAAATCATATTCATAACAAGCAGAGCATTTCAGACTCTTTGAAGCAGAGACTCGGTCAATTCTACAAGATGATTCAACGTTTTGCATGGAGTCCACCTATCTCCACATAAATCTATGTTCAGAAAGCAAAACAGGTTTTAGAAAAAAATCTAGATTTTTTTTTTCCAAGATGTTAAAACCCAGAAGGATCTAGCAACTGAACCAATAAGCCTGTTGTTTCCATGACTGAAAAAGCTTATCTTCACATTCAAAGAAATGGTAACTAAAAGGTCATATCTTAACCGTTTCTGAATGTAAAATTCATTGGGCTGAGGATCGTTACTTAGGTGGGGATCCGATTCAATTCACGAAATAAGATCAACGATTCAAAGATTGAACCACAATTCTTACTTTTTACTGAGTGAATGAACATCTGTATTTACCATTGCTAACTTTATTTAGAAAAGGAGATTAGAATCAAGCAGACAAAAAATGAAAAATTTAGAAAGAAAGAAACTATATCTCTTTTAATAATGTCAAACTCAAACGTTTTTCTGTTGACTTCCTGGTTTACTTGAGCAGCAAGCGAATTATAATAAATTACTGTTACTTTGTTCAATTTTACAACAAAAACTGGAAATATTCTCCAGTTTTCCCATCAGTTGTGGTAGATAGATGACAAGAAAATAGTAAATGAAGAGACAGCAACACCTAAATAAAAATGACCGTAAAAGCTAGAAAACACTAACAGTCCTTGAATCTAAACTGACAAAAGTGTTTCCATGTTTTACAAATTTGATCACAAGATTTCTGTAATCCTACATTCAAATTCATCATTCTTTTTCATTTTAATTTTCTATTTTACTTTTTTGCTTAAATCCAGTTTAAATTTATTTTTAAACAAATTTGCTTTTTTTCAGAATTTGTTTCAGGAAACTGAACTTCAGTCTCTTTTTTTATCTACAAAAAACACTCAATACTTTTACTTTGAAAACGAGAAGCTTCACCGATACTTTACTTAAAAGATTTATTCACATCTGCATTCAGTTTGTTTAGTTTATCTACTTAAAATCCTATTTCTATTTTAGAGCTAAAATTATATGGCCTGAAGTGCATTTTTACATAACTCCATTAATTAGAATGTCGTGAATCAGCAATCTCGAACGTCACAAATATTTGTAATCTTATTTACATGAAAAGATCGCAAATGTTTGAGTATTCGGATACAGCCCTAAAAAAATCATTGTGACGTTTTAGTGAGAACATTTGAAGGTCATTCCAAAATGCAAAAATGAGAACATTTAATGAAGAGATGCTCACCACTGAGAAGAGCCATTTCATCAAAGTGGGATAAAGCCACAAACGCGGTTTTATTTCTGACTCCGCTGCATCCCGAGTCATCTTTGTGCTTCTTCACACACAGCAAGCTGGAAAAAGATGCACAGAAAACATGTCAGTCAATGTTTTCAATATAGAAATGAAAATTGCTCCCCCCACCCCCCAGCTTATTTCACTTTGCTCAGAGTGCGTGCAGCAGAAAAGAAAAAAAGCTGCAGAATTTAAAAACCAAACAAATGTGGGGATTTAATCCCAGCACAAACACGCATGTTCAGACATTTGCTGAGAGACATGCATTTTGGCCTGGGTCAGACCAGGACTATATCCTGACAAAATATCCAAAAGGCCTCATGAACGACGCCCAGAACAACAGATGACAATGAAAGAATTTCAGGGTTATTCAACAGCTCTTGAAATAACAAAAAAAAGGTGGAATGAAAGTTGCTGGCATGACCTTGAAGACAATCCTGAGTTGTTTCAGGTTGCATAACACTGCAGCTTGCCCCCCAAATAATTTGTGGAATATATATATATATATAAAAAAACAACAACAAAAAAACAACAGTGTCATGTTGCTACCGGCTACCAGTCAAAATAAACTCCAGGCAGTAAAAACAGAAGAAAAAAATTATGAGTTACATAATTCTAACCCAAAAAACCCTTCAGCTTTGAGGACATTTTTATACTGTGCCATTCCGAAATGATGTAAAATCTACCAAAATAAAATGTGCTACTCACAAAAATAAATTAGATTAAACTTTTATAACAGAATTTAAGGCTAAAATCCTTGCTGGTCTAAGTTTTAGAGGATATTTGTCTTGCGTAAAACCAAAATGTTTTGGTAAAAACCAATAAAAAAGGTTTTAGTATTAGCTGTTATTTAATTTTTTTATGCCACAAACCGAATGTAAACCGAATCTCAACACAGAGTCAACAGTTGTCTAAACCTCAAAACTGCCAATTCCTGTCTCACCTAAAAAATAAAACGTTAGCTTTGCCCTCATCACAGCACATAAAAATATCAAACGTTTGTCGTTGATAAAAAAACATCCTGAATTACTAACAAGAAAGACAGAAAGGAACAATAGAATATTACTCCATGTGTGCATCTCTCCAAACGAAGTTATGGAACGATAGGCTGTGTCCAAATTCCTTCACCTTCTTCACTACTTACTGCACTATATAGTGCGTTGGCCATTTTGTAGGGCTGTCCGAATCTACAATTCCAAAATCCAGTGCCCTAGACATTTCACAGAAGTCTCTGCGAAAAAACCAGTGTGCATCGATGCTCACTAGATTGGCGAATATAGACCACAATGCATTGCGTTTGAACAATTGGATTAAAAAATGGTCGCAAAACGCTAATATCAATGAGATTTTCCCTTCCTGAAATCGATGACGTCTTATTCGCTGTTTAAAAAAAAAAATAGTAAATATGTTTTCCAAATAGCTTTCAAAATCCAGGCCACTACATAGTCCCTCACTATATAGTTTTTTAGTAGATATGAAGTAGGGTGGGCATTCAGACACATCCTTTAATATATCTAAAGAATATGAGTGTTTTGCAACAACTATCAAGTTCTGATGAAGAAAAAGTTGATTTATAATGCATTATATAATGCATTAAAATACCACTTCTTTTGCAAAAATTGTTCAAACGCAATGCATTGTGGTCTATATTCTATATTCAATCTACTGAGCACCGATGCACACTGGTTTTTCGCAGAGACGTCTGGGAAATTTCTAGTGCTCTTTATTTTGGAACTTTAGATTAGGACAGCACTACAAAATGGCCAACGCACTATATAGTGCACTATGTAGGTAATAGTGAAGGAACTCAGACATAGCCTTGCAATTCGGACGTTACCCCTACTCAATGACTTCATCAATAGTCGCCGGTCAGCTAAGTTAGCGCAGAGCAGCTAGCGCTCGGAAATACATAACATCGGTTTTATACTTTTAAAAAGCCCATGCTAAAACCAAGGTAGTTACTTACATTTAAATGTAAATTTCTGTGCGTCAGACCACACCCACGCGAAGAACAGCGCAATGCGTAACACCCTCGCGGTGGAGGGCTCATTTTTTTAAATAAAAACAAACAAACAAACTATTTCGGACAACCCTACCCTTCCAAATACCCCATTTTAATTGGAGGGGTATGGAGAAGCCATAGATGTAGGGGAGGGATTCTGATTCGACCGAAGGAAGACCAAGAGAGACCCCTATATTTGTAACCAGGCACAGGGTGTGTGTAGTTAGTTATTTTGATGCATTTGCATTTGGACAATTCTACATTGGAGTAATGGTGTACTGACCTAATAGGGAAAAGCCACCAAGTGGTTAATTTCAGAACTAAAATAGCTCTGGTTGCATTTTTTTTATGTTATTCAACCTGGAAGTCATGGGGTTGTCTTTTCATTGAGCTTGACATTAAAAAAAAACTCATAAAATACCATAACCTGGATGAAGTTATTACATGATCACACCCTTATGGTGTGATGTCATTATTCTATCTATGGATATAAAGCCCCTGAATGGCCACAGATGACTTACCTGCAAGAATGTGTGAGGCAGGCGGGACATCTGTACTTCGCTTTCTCTGATCCACACACTCCACAACTGCAAACCATCATAGAATATTTTAGATTTTGCTATGGTATAAATGTGTCAAAGGAGATTTTCTGGTTGAATGCCCAAATATATCTGCATTTCCTTATAGAACAACGTTAACTTACGCAAAGCATTTCGTGTAGTTAAAGAGTTTTGCGTTTCCAATCATATGAATGGAAGACTTAAGAAAAAGTCTTTTCTTTCTTTAATCAAATTCCATTTCCGTTACTTTAAAATACTTCGCGAGATCAATTTAGAAACGGAGGGGATGGTGGTGATGTTTTAAAATTTTGAGCTAAAAACGCTTACGTTTACTTTACGGAGCTTGAACAAGAAAAGGCAAAAACTATTCAAATAAGCATAATTTAAAGACTGTAAAATTAGTAAAACCTTCTAGCGAAAACATCTCCACTCTAGTCTGCACGCGACTTTTACTCCGACCACTTACTTAGACAGAGATATTTTATTTTGTATCCTTTTCTGCTCTTCTTCCAGAGAACTACACTCGGCTTGACTTTTTAATGCTGACATTTTTTGTGTCTCCTGATGAAACTCATGTACATCACATTCAAGACTGGCGTCACGTTGCTGAAACGAATGGCGGCTTCAAAACAAACTTTCTTCCTCCCGCAGCAGAGCAGCACGTGGGCACAAGTTCCGGTTTGGAATTTGCACGCTGGCGCCTCCGGGTGTTCGTGATGCCGAACTACAATATTCCGCACTGCAGTGAGCACACACAAGCTTAACTCCCTAATGAGAATAAATGTCTAAATATGAATCAATGAATCAGTGATGCACGAAGATTGACCAGAAAACAGCTGTTTTTATTAATATTTGTATGCAAAAATTACATAAAGAGTACATTTTGGGATTTTCTTCCAAATGTTTCATTTTAAGGTGGAATTGACTAGGTGTCTCACAATATGATATTGAATACAAAACATTATTTACATTACTTATAAATAACATAATGCTAAGTCGGCCATAACACGGTCAGCTGCGGCTCCAGTATAATAGCCCCACCCATCTTTGACAAGGGCGGCGGGTCGGAGCAAGCTCCACTCGGCCCCTGGGTGGCTGCTCGGGCCTCCTGAACATTATTATTGTTTTTTTTTTTTTTTTTTTTTTGTATTTTCATCAAGACAGTAATTGAGAAAAATCTTCTAGTTACCTCAAGCTAATCTTACTGTCACTGTCAATCACAGATCAAATTCCCACTTCCCCCACTCAGGTGATCTCCAACTGACCCTTTAACCTGCCTAGAAAGCCTAAATTCTATAAAGCTGTTATATAATTTTGACTGATGTTAGTAGTTGTCGTAACCTTTATCCATTTAACTTTTAAGTTTCCAATCGAAGCTTCTTTATTTGTGTGTTCAGCTTTGTTTGTGAGGATTGCTGAAAAGCCAAAGTTGGAAGTTTGCCTTTTCTGTATTTTTTCTAATATGTTTTTTCAAAGAACATTAATATTCTTTACTAAATGTAGTTTAAGGATTTACATTGTTCATGGTGATAATTAAACCCAAAACAGCATCTCTTCCAAAAATGTCAGTGACCGTCAAAACAAAAGGGAAACCATGCTGGACTCTAGCATCCAAAATAAATAACAAATACAAAATCTACCCATCAAGCTACTTTGCCCTGGTTTTGTACTTAAGACACCACATTCTTAAGCATCCACATCAAAAACAGCACCAAACCCTTTGTGGATAAAATGTTTCATTTATTTATTTTTATTCAAACATTTGCGTCCGATGGTGTTCTCCACAAACGGAAGAGTTCTGACTATGCTTTCCAGATCTGGCCTGCTGTAGCTGCCAGTAAGTAAACTCCCTCTGACTGAGCTGAGAGCAACAGAAACAGATGTGAACTCACAAACACATTCTTTGAACATAAATATTCATTAAACTAGATTTTGGTTGATCAAATGGTTCTCTGAGAATATAACTTACTGTGGTTCAGTAAAGTGAAAAAAAAAAGATTATAAATAAACATAAAATATGCTGTCAATATATACACAGGAAATATCAATGTCTTTGTTGCAGCACCAATGATAGGTTTGGGAGCCTACCACAAAGAGGGAAAAGCTACAAACATATGTAGTGTATCAAAAATTGGTTCATAAATTAGAAATGACCAAACCAACATAAGTACTTATACAACATAAACCTTGATGTAACCGGTACATACAACACAAAGTCAAACTAGCATTTGCAACTGTTCTAAAAAGCAAATAACCACATAGAGGTAGAGCACCATCTGTCAAGATGTACAGGTCCAAGTGGAGAGGACCAAAGACAAAAATGTCAACGCAAATTAAAGCCTCTGATGTGAGAAGTATAAGAGCAGTCACATGTTATCCACATGCCATAGAACCGTTGTAAGCTTTTTGTTAGATAGCGCCCCGTGTAGAGCTGATTCTTTGGGTTGGGCTCCTTTTCAGGATCATCTGTGTTCAAAATGAAAGCTAAAGGAGGTGTGGTATGGATAGGTTGCTGCACCGTGAGGCCCTACCCTGTGATCGGGAGTGATATGGGTCCATATGCAAACAACCTAAGCACCAAGGCAAAAAGAAAAGTGAAACAAGCTTTACTTTATACATTTTGATAAATATCCACATGAATTGATCTTCTTTTCCCTCTTATTCGGGATGTTCCATGGGTTATTTTGTTTGGTTCTTTAGTTGGAAACGAAACCCAGTCAATGCTCTCCAGCCAAGGCAAACAAGTCTTCAATGTGCCCTGCTGTGGAAGCTTTGTTTTGACATCTGTGGATCTGGCTGGTTTGTGTGAACACATCACAGAATGATGTCTGTGTCAGAGGAAGCAGACAGGACCAATTTCCATGTGCTGCTGCCTGTCAAGCTGAGAAGAGGGAACTTCTTGTATGTCTACAATAGGTAGCTGTTGACTGTCCTGAGTGTGGAAGACGAAGCGAGACTGATGCCAACTTCCATCTTGAATCTGAGTCATAACAAAGAGACAGAAAATGGAAGAAATGTGATATTTTCTGCATTGATAACATGCATGAGAAAGACGCAAATACAGTTTTTTTTTCAAGTCTTACAGCAGTCACACTCATGTTGAACTTTTGCAACTGTCTTTACCTTGCACTCATCTTGCACCACATGTGGCTCAAGCAGTGTGCCTTTCTCGAATGTCTGTTTATTCCAGCCATGAAAGCGAATCCTGCTCATCTCTCTGTGTGTGGTTCCGATGGAGCCGACAGCTGCATTGTTCAGGCAATGAAGCGTGATGCTTTGGCTTGCTTCGTTGCTCAGTAAATGGAGAAACTTCATTTGGACTTTCCCGGCATTGAAAACCATCTGTTGGGAAGGTAAGCACCACTTTGTCATCACAGATACATTAAAACCTCCAATACACCCAGAGAAGGATAACTGCACTGAAGAAAAACGAATGGGAGTTTCAATGAGCAAACAGCTGCTCAGTCTGGTGCCGTTGCCCAGCTGCTGCAAGACTGCTTCAACAGAACAAGGTGGGAGGTGTTTGGACAACAAGCCCTGGGAGAGTTCACAAACAATGCTCTGGGTTGCATAAGAAACCACATAGATTTACCGTTTACCCAAACCAGAAGCCTTGGATTACCTAGAAAGTCCAACCACTGCTCAGAGAACGGAACACATTCAGATTAGGAGATCAGACTCTACAGCGCAGTCTGAACCAGCCTGAAGAGAGCTAAGGAAATGATCATTAACTTCAAGAGATTAGAAACTGACTCGTTTCCACTTTTGATCAATTAAGACTGTACAGAGCTGACTTCAGGTTCCTTTGAGTCCAGATAGTGGTAGGCTGGAGCAGAAACACTTCCAAACTGCTGAAATATGCCAAACAAAGATGATTTACTCCGGGTGCTGAAGACGAACAGCATTACTCAGTCTCTTGCTGCTCTTCTACCAGTGCTGCATAGAGAGCATTCGACAAAAGCACTCCAGAAGGTCATAGACTTGGCCAAGAAGATGTTTGGCTTTCTCTTCTCAACACTGGGAAAATATCACATTTCTCACCGACCTAGCTACCCCTGTAATCTCTCAACTTTTACCATCAAGAAGCCGATAAAGAACAATCAGAGTTAGGTTGTTGGTGACCTTTCGGCTTATCCAGTTAGGGGTTGCCACAGGTGTTTTGGCAGAGACTTTTTACGTTGGATGCCTTTCCTGACAAAACCCTGTATTTTCGCGGCACAGGGAGACCCATTAAACTAAAATGATGGCCTTTAGAAAGGGTCTTGCCCAAGGACTCATATTGGTATTTATGTTATTGAACACCCTGGGAAGCAAACCCAAGATTCCTGCGTGACCGTCCAACACCTAGCCAACTGAGCTATTAATAAAATCTAACTCGTTTCACTGGTGATAAAAGTCAGTAAGTAATAGAAAATGCAAAAGAAGAAGATGCCTCTCTCTGCTTGTCCAGTTCACCATATGCTGAAAGTGCACTCAAATATGCGTGTTTAGCATGTTTAGGATGTTTGTGAACATACGTCAAATGCCCGGTGTGAACTTAGCATAAAATGGACAAAAAAGCATGAACACACTAGCCTGACAATTGTTTTTGTTCTTTAGATTCAAATCTTTTATTGCCAAATATAAGAACAAACACTGATAGAGTTCTTGCGTATGAGGGCTCTATACAGAACCATAAACCCATCTTAAAGCAGGTACCTTATTGGAAGCCACTGGGTGTAAACAAGTTTGTCCTCCTGCAGTAAAGTTGCAAAAGACTTTGAAAGCATCTGAAGTGCAGCCCAGGTTTGGATCAATCCAGAACCAATCTGAAAGTACCAGTCAAGGAAAGGCAAAAGGAGCAGGAGAAAAAAATTTACTCTTCTTTAATTAAAAAACGTATTTCTTAGGGCACAGTGTACAAAACTCACCATCTTTCAGTCTGTGTTGACAGTCCAGAAGGTCTTTGCAGACACGAGCCGGGTTGTCCCTCGTGCCCAGAGGCTTTTTGATGCTCTCAATCACCTTGTTTAGGTATCGAAGGGTCTTAAGTATCTCTGTATTCTGGTCTGGTAGACTCATCTCTGTGTTCTGAAAACTCTATTTAGTGATGGAAAAAAAAGGATTATAAGGTCCCAAAGTGATCATTGGCAAACACTTCACAATGAACCAACATATTCATCTGTAATCTGTGCCTTACCTCGGTCTCTAGTGCAGCACTGGAGTCGGATAAACTGTAGACTGCTGAATCATCATAAAGCTTGAGCCTCTGCGGATTTTAAAATCAACACATCTAGTTGGTAAAAACCAAAACAGTTTTGGAGCCCTGCTTGGAATTAAACTGAGATGTTTTTACTTGTAAGCCTTTTCCCTGATTATAACAAACCAATATACAACCCGCTTACAAATAAAGCTTTGGAATATTATATCACGCTTGAGTGCCAGAGAAAAAACAGCAAAGTCAGAATTCCATCAACAAACCATTGCATTCCTGACTTCAGCAGAGGGAAGAATAATACATTCCGGAAAGAGCAAACATTATAGTTATCACATCAGGTGAGTCAACAATGAGGCATTCACCCCACTACTGCTACTCCCATGGAGTGTTTCAATAGGGAAAGATAGGAGACAAGCTCAGTTTCTGTGTGAAAAAATGATTTTAAATGACTCCCAGAGTGAAGAAATGTCACAAAACCTGTCTAAACATCACTATAGAGCAGGGCTGCTCATTCCTGGTCCTCGAGATCTACCACCCTGCCTGTTTTCCAGCTCTCCCTCCTTTCTGCTGATTAACTGGACCAGATGTGTTCATTCAATCAGAATCTGGAGACATCTGATTGAGCTAATCAGCAGCTAGCAGGGCTTAGAGATCTGGAAAACAGGCAGGTCGGTAGATCTCGAGGACCAGGAATGAGCAGCCCTGCTTTAGAGGATTACACTTCAAAGTCCTTCATGTTTTACATAAAACATGCTTATTTAAACTTGTCTGACACAGTATACTTACAGATGGACCTGGAGCACCAGGGGGTCCCTGTGGAAAGAATTAAGAAGGCTAAATTAAAAAAGTAATACTGTCTCACATGTTTATTTAAACCCTGAGAGATAAAGGTTCATTAGATTATTCACAGATCATCGATAATGTATGCATGTTAACACGTACTCTGGGTCCTGGACTTCCTTGTTGTCCTTGAGGGCCCTGTAGGTGTGAAACATAAAAGACAGTCATGAATTATGCATATATTTCTGGCTGAGAGCATTTGCTCAATGAAAGTTTGCTGAAAAATATAGAGGCCATAGTTCCCTCTATCTCTGTGAAGCAGCAGTACAATATTTTGGATAACTTCCAACTTACTGGCCACTCTATCAGGTTCACCTGTTAAACTGCTTGTAAATGCAAATTTCTAATCACCCAATCAAATAGCAGCAACTTAATGTATTTAGGCATGTAGACATGGTCAAGATCAGGGATACCCACAGTTTTTTGGCATGTGAGGTACTTTTGAGACGACAATGTCTTGAAGATCTACCTATAGTATTTTGAGACTAAAATACTGTTTAACAAACATAGTATTATGAACTATTAGTACATAACATTGTTTATGTACTTATAATTAAAAACTACACAGTGGGAGTACACAAAAATACTTCTGTATTACGAGATGAGGCGTTTTATTACAAAATTAGAAAGCAGTGATTATTGTATTTCATGCTCTACTGCAAACCGTGCATTGGGGAGAGCATGGCATTTCTAAAGCGTTGCTGGCTCCATGAGCAGCGCTCGAGAAACGTGTGCTACAGGAAAACACTGCTGCCAGGACAGCTGTGTCAGAAGGCATGTGCAGTAACGTATGTATCAGAGGATGTCCGATTGGCCGTTCTCCATCTCAATCAACTCACGTACTTCTCTGTGAGAATTTTGATTCGTTGACAGATTTTTTAGATGCATTTTTTTGGGTTATTTATCTTTGTTTATCTGTGATCTACCCTCATGTCCTTGAAGATCGACCGGTCGATCGCGATCATTGTAATGAGCACCCCTGGTCAAGATGATGAACAGATGGACTATAGCAGCGGAAGACTGCACCGGGTGCGGTTCACACAGGTGCATTTACACAGTCTCACCAAAATAGGACAATAGAAGATAGAACAACTTTCTCTGGTCTGTTGAGTCTCCATTTCTGCTGCAACATTTGGACAGTAGTGTCAGAATTTAGCGTCAATAAAATGAAAGCATAGATCCATCCTGCCTTGTATCAACGGTTCAGGCTTGTGGTTGTAGTAGTGTATTGGTGTGGGGAATATTTTCTTGGCCCACTTTGGGCCCCTTAGTACCAATTCAGCATGGTTATAGCACCACAGACTGGATTACCAAAAGAGCTTACCATTTCCCCACTGTTTCCTTTCGGTCCCTGTGGCCCCTGTGGGAAATCAAAATCGCAACATAAAAACCCCAAGATTAGCTTTTAGTTCTTTTACTTATAACAGAGAAAAATATTTAAAATCTGCACACATCTGGAAAAAAAACCCCTACCGGTTTTCCTATTGGGCCAATCATTCCATCCGGGCCAACAGGTCCCGCTATTCCCTGGTGCAAATTGAAGGATAAAGATTAAGGGGCTAGTTTGCAGCTATACACCTAGATACTATATTTGTAACTTTACAGTTGAAATTTATTCGCTAATAATCTAAAAATTAACCACATTTATAATTTTGACTGGACTTACCAGAGCACCAACAGGTCCTTTAGGGCCGGGATAACCTCTTGGCCCTAAATCACCATTTGGCCCCTAAAAGATGTAAAAAATATTCAATGTTTTCTTACATCATGTTTGTTGTTTCTTACTATATAGTGGTGATTTGTCTTACCTTTGGGCCTGGAAAGCCTTGTAAACCAACCATTCCAGAATCACCAGGTTCTCCCTACATCAGACAAACAAGAAAAAAAGGGTGGTGATGAAATCCAATACACTTGTAAAATAAACATTTAGAGTAAGTGGAAAGAAAGTTAGACCCTATTTCAGCTAATTTTAAACTCTTGAAATAGTTTTTTACTCTTTCTTTTCAAAAGAGCAGGGACAGAAGCAAATCTTTGTCAGATCTACAGTAGCGCCAATCCACATTCTCATGCCTTTCCAAGACATACACTCCTCTGAGTGATGTCTGCTGTCTTTTTTTTGCGTCTGAGTGCTGTCGCCCAGGAGGGCAGACAGTGTGTTTGTACAGCCAATCGTTCACATCCTTTGGACAGCTCTGTTTTCAGACTGGTGTCAGGCTGAGAAAGCGTATTCACTGAGAAGCGTAAAGTGATCTGACCCATGGGCTGGAGTTTCCTCTCTGCTCTGTGAGCATTAGCCGAGATAACTGGTGCAGCCAGGACGAGAGCAGGGGATAGAGTGTTGTTTCTTTTCTTTTTCTGCTTTGAGGAGTTACATAAGTGAGGTGAAGCCTTTTTTCTCTCCTTCTCAAACCTCTGGAGTGTGTTACATAACTTGGCACTACCAGGTGGAATGTTTCCATTCCGCAGCTCACCCAAATCATTTGTCAACCTCAACACAAGATGGAAAAATATCAAACTCTAACATTGTAGCCTACTGCAGATCAGTTACATAGACTCCAAAAGCTAAATTTAGAGAGTGGCTTTACTGTAGAAAGTGTTCTTGAAGTGAATAGTAAACTTATATACTTATAAAATACTTATAGTAATAGTTAAATATAATATAAAAATGCAAGAAGAAAAAGCACAAGACCTTTCTTTAAAGCAAAGATTTATGTCTTTAACATATCTACAAATTTAAATTGAATCTGATCTGCTTAATTGTTATGAATAAACATCTGAGATTTGTTAGCAGACATTTTTATTACGTATAATAAGTATATTAAATATACAAAACTGTTGCACTTATAAAGACAAAGTCATTCTTTTAATCACTCACTGGTTGGCCTTTGAGTCCTGGGTCACCTGTCTTGCCCTGATCACCAACAGCCCCCTCCATACCTTTCATACCAGAGGCTCCCCTGTCTCCTGGCAGACCAGGTTCTCCCTGAACCAACAGATCATGCATTTCAAAATATCTGTGATACTTTATTTAATTAGGATTGACTTAATTTTTTCCTTTTTACCTTTTGACCAGGTGATCCTATTTCCCCAGATGGTCCAGGAAATCCAGTCTCTCCTCTTGGACCTGGTCGTCCAGGAGGTCCTTCAGGACCCACCAAACCTCTCTGACCCTTTACAGAAATTATATCAAAACATATTGTTTAACAAAAATTGATTAAATGATTCATCATAATTTAAATATGGTAAGGGTTAGGTCTTAAGAATACCAGTTCATTTTCAGTTTTTCACAGATGTATGGCTTCAACCTGGACAGGTCTAAAGTATGCCCTGTCAGCAGAAGTCAGTTAGGAGATCAGAGGTAAACTGTCAAGAAATTTTATTAAATAGTTCATTTTGTTGTGACACCATTAACTTTTTACCAGAAAAATGTATTTCTCACATGACATCTCAGCCTTTGGGAGTTAATGACAAGAAACTTAGTTTGCATGCATGCAAATGTAACTAGTGCTGACCAATTATCTCCACATCTCCGTATTTTGTTTTTCATCTCAGGTTGTCAGCAGCTAAAACAAAATTCCAAACATTGGAATTTTTGTGAGGACATGATTTTCCTGAAAAGAAATGTTGCAGACACATTGTGTACTAAAAATAGTTTTAGTTGCATGTGTCTGAATGGATCTTAACAACAGTAGTTATCCTATGGAGTAACCCCACACAAGTGAACACTTGTTTTCTCCTGATGAGGACCACAGTGGTGCTAAGGCAGAATTAAGAGATGGCTATGAGAACAGCTGCTGCAATGGGTTAAGTTTCACACATGAAAGGAGAAGTCCAGAATGAGCTGGAGACACACAGCTGCAAATTTTCTGCATAAACACCTAACCTCTGCAGGTGCTGAGACAAAGTTGGTTTTTGCCATCAAAACAAAATCACTCAATGACAGCTTAACAGGAAAAGTTGGAGAAGATGCCAGAATGAATAATTTACTGTAAAACAGGGTTCTCAAAGCTTTGGAAAATGGCAGGGTGCATGCATATTGAGTATATTTAAATGTAATATAAACTTCAAATTTTCTGGCTGTGTCTGTGCATACACATGGGCAAATACAAAACCCCTTAAAAGTTCAACACAAAGCAGAAACCTTTGCTGAAATGTGCATTAAAGACATTTCTTGCATGGTTTGAAATAAATAAATGAACAGAGATAAATTGAGAATGATTTTTTTAAGGAAGGGATTTAGCCTTATCACTTTTTCCCTTTTTGCTCTGCTTAATGGAAACTTTTTTTTCCAGAACATTATACCTTCATTTTGACCTTTGGTTCATGGTTATATTCTCACCCGTGTTCATGTAGCTTTTAGACACACCATGGTTGATAAATTTATGAAAAAATTGATAAAAACTATGCTATTTGGCTAAAGATGTTGGAAGATGTGACTGGACTGAGATATTTGCAATGTCAGGAGGTAAAATGTCAACCT
Source organism: Oryzias sinensis (assembly GCA_037389245.1). Taxonomy (NCBI): domain Eukaryota; kingdom Metazoa; phylum Chordata; class Actinopteri; order Beloniformes; family Adrianichthyidae; genus Oryzias; species Oryzias sinensis. Next base: position 14,445,369 of record CM074498.1, on the reverse strand, counting down.
AAGCCTTCATAAATTAAATTAACCACTGCATGTTTTCTTTGAAAAACTGTATCCCCTCCAAGCTCTGGTGCCACCGTGAAACTTTGGACTTCAAAATCTCCGACCGGTCTGTCCTGACCAGTTAGACAGGACAGCTAGTTAGCTGCAAAAACATAAGGATCCTATACATTGTGGTATTATGCTCTAAAAAATGACAAAACAGAAGAAAAGTCCTTTTTTTAAGGGGGACAGAAAAGAGCAATGTATAATTAATAATTTCATTAATAAAATAATTTATTTTACGCCTTTGTTAAACTCAGAATTGTTATAGAACAGGGAGCTAAGAATAATGAACATTTGCATCATTAGAAAATTCAAGGAGATTAAGAACAGTGCTACCGTAATCTTTTTCAGTATTTTTTGGTAAGAAACTATTTCCATGCAAATTTTTTAGAGAGGATTGCAGAAAAGAAACATCAGCTGCAGAGTGCTATTAGAGAGCAAGACTTCTCCAGCAATTTGTTGGCAGCCACAATTAAGATCTGGCCAAAAACACCAAAAAAGAAACACAAGGCGTCCAGACTAAACTATAACAGTGATTCAGCTCACAACCACTCCAATGTGTGCTGCTGTAGTGCAAATCAGTATGCAGGTGAACGTTGTTATTTTTTCAGTGAAACTAAAAAGTGGGTCCCTTTTTTGGATAGTTTTTTTGTAAATGATCGCTAAACAAGCATAATTTTACATTCTAACTCAAAGCCAAAAGGGACAAAGACAGGCTTATATAAAATCCTGAGGTCTAACTGCTTTACAGTAAGGTAACCCCAAGAATGTCTTATGAACAGAAGAAGTCCAAATTAGATCATTCATATTGAGCTATGGCACAAAAACAATAGGAAATCTACTTATTTTATTAATTGTGGTCTATTTTTTGGGTTTTGCAAGCAAATTGCGTAACTAGAGAAGTAGTACTACTTCAAATGATCTATCAGGTAAAGTCAGGTTGTTGTTTTTTTAAACCTGCATTTTTGCTCATTACTATTTATATCAGATTACCTGCCGCCCTTGTTTTCCTGGTAAACCTGGTAATCCGGTCAGTCCTGGGGAGCCGTCTGGTCCTGGATAACCCATCAATCCTCTGGGTCCCAGAGATCCAGTTGGGCCCTGGAAAATAACAATGTAATTTCAGTTCAATCTGAGCCTGAGAGCATTGTACAGCCACTATGGGCTCATCCATAAAGAAAGACGCTGGTTTAAACATCTTAGTGATGCAATTAATCATAAAACCTTAATGCAAATTGTCAACATATAATTCAGAAAACCTTGAAAGAAAACTCAGATTCCTTTTGATTTAAAATATTGCCTGTCAAGAACTGGAGGTGTATGAACATGCATGCTAGTTTGTTGTATATTAGGAATTATATAAGATATGTTCATCCTGTGACACATTATAGTTCTGTTTTTAAATTAAGATTCATAGTTTTGGGAAATTTCTGTCATCTGAAAATGTTTTATCATGTACACTAATATTTTCCTAGACTTTTTTCTAGTTTCATGATCACCTTTAGCTGAATTATAAATTGTTGTTTATTTCCCCTATCTTCTATTGGTGCCTCGCCCAACCACTGAGTTCTTGCAGAATATTTTGCAGTCAAAATTTGAATGAAGGTCATTGTTTTCTAATTTTGGAGACTCTATTTCCATATTTTACTTTACAACTCTTCGCTGCACTTTATATTTGCATTTTCATCTTTGTGAATCAGAATTCAACGTTATGTCGCACTCACTTCAGCACCAGGGGATCCATTTAGACCTCGTGCTCCTTTTTTTCCGGCCAAACCCTAAAACATTTGCATGAGAGAATAAAAAAGTTAGGCTAGAAACGAGTAATGAATTGTTACCAAATTACTTGTGTAATTCCAAAACCAAAATACTGTTTAATACAAAATGTGAATTGAAATTATACTTAGAACAAGTGCTATATTTCATTTCATATTTATTAATATTAATTTCCAATATCTCAAAATGGTACATCCTGAAATCAGACGAGGAACCTACTAAAGTATTGCTGATTAACTTTCTTTGTGTTATTCGCCCAAAATTCATCCAACTTTTCATTTTCCAAATCCACTGAGTCCCTTTCAGAGTCCCAGGGTTGCTGGAGCCTTTATCACAGCTACTGAACAGTTTACCAGTCTCTGGGCCACACACTCCCATTTACAAAATCTTCAGTCCATCAAATTATTTGCTTTGCCCCTGTATTGTGTATGTTGGCCAATCTGGGCCATCAGCACCCTGGCCTTAGCCAAAGTCTATTCCTATGACATAGGGAAATATTTATTGGAAAGCTCATAATAATTACTGCTCAAAGTGTGTCCATTATTCATTCACACTTGGTGATGGTTGAGGTGTGGCTGCCAGATCATGCCTACGGTTGCACTGACCATCACTGGAACAGATTCATGCTGGTAGGCAGTGGTGTTAACTGCTCACCAGGAATTGAACTCTAGTTTCCTGCATGTCAGTCCTTCACCATTCCAACCAAGCTACCCAGCTGCCTAACAATAACTTATCAGTAATTTTGATCCTTTCATCTGTAATGGCCTTCCGTTTTGTCGTCTCATTTTCCAAGTATTTTGCTCCATATAAAATGTTGTAGCTCTGCCACTGCTCCTGTGCCGCATATAAAACTCAGGCTAACTTATTAACAATAAATAAATAAATAAAATGTTGTGCCTATTTTAGTCCTGTTTTTAAATTACTGGAAACAAAATCCAAAATCACAAACACCTGAATTTATAAAATTAAATACACCACAAATGCACACTGGAATTTATTATCAAAGACTCACTGCAACTCCGTTTTCTCCTTTGGGGCCTTGTTTTCCAGGGGGACCCGGTGATCCCTGCACACAGTGCACCGTAAATGGTCAAACAGTTGAAAGCAAATTAATAAATATATATATTAGTATTGACATCTTTATTTTATTTACACAAAATCCTTTGAAATGATTTTTTTAAATGTGGTTGAGAGAGATTAATTAATAATAACAAGACATGCAAAAAGGTCAACTCAGTCGACGATATTTTGATCTGTTCACGAATTTCTAAGTATTCCTCTAAAAACTTGCACTGTGAACACCAGCCCTTCCAACCCATGAAAATGAGCAGGTTCTGACGAGCTGATGTAGAACAGTGAGAACAGCCCCTTCTCACTGTTCTACATAACTTACCAGTCTGTGGACTTGCTGTTGACTGGAATATACCATTGCTCCAGAAGGATGGGGGAGGTCCAAACACACTTCATGATCAATCTTATGGCAATTCAGTGATTTGGGGTGTTTTTTAATGATATAGTTAAATAATGATGGACGTAAAATTTATTTTAGGTATTTTTCAAATAAGTGTTTAACTCTGGGCCCCTAGAAAGTTGGGGGTCCCAGGTGATCGCCTAACTTTGCTCACACACACACACACACGCACGCACACACGCATGCATGCACGCACGCACGCACACACACACACACACACACACACACACACACACACACACACACACACACACACTTTCTCTGCACAGCTAGCAGTAATTGGCATAAAGGCTTTCATTTTATATGCATACTATGCACATCCATCTTTGCAAAACTTCGAATGTTGTTTGTTTTCATGGGAGAGAGACAGACAAGCTGACAAGGCCAACTCTAGGTTGACATCATAAAATGGGCGAAAGTCGGTGCCTCAGAGATCGAGTCGTCTGATTTCAGGGTAGAAAAATAGCCCAGGAAAATAACTAATATTTAATAAAAAATGTGTTCCTTTGTGTGCCAAAGGTAACATATTGTCATAAACAAGGATATTGTTTGCTATAAAACACTTAAGAATAGCATGGTGTTGGCCCTTTAAACCGAGAACATGTTTTTTTTAACAATGTAGTTACAACCAAATATTTTAAATTACTTATAATACAAATGTAATGAAAATATGTTGCATTTGCAGGACCTAATAAATATAAGTACACATTTTTGTAGAAGAAAATAATTTTAGTAAGCAATCAACATCCACTTACAGGTATCCCCTGTGGACCCAGTGCCCCCCGAGTTCCAGCAGCACCTATATGACCCTAAATAACAAGGTTTAATCTATGTTAGTACAAGGTTTTCTCTGATACTAAGTCAGATATTATACTGATAATAAACCTCAGATCTGCTCATCAAATACAGTGATCCCTTGCTATATCACGGTTTACTTTTCACGGTTTCGCTACTTCACGGATTTGGATTGTTCATTGTGTTCTGCATTCTGATTGGCTAAAAAGTCACTCAAGAATGGGACCCTTTGATGAGCCGTTCATTACAGTTCTCCAACATAATCGATGGTGGCATGTCGGTGTATAATGATTTTATGGCAAAGAAGAAAAAAGAGCGACAACAACTGCCTATCACTATGTTCCTCTCCCGAACAAACACACCTGCAGCTGCACCGCGGGCTTCAGAAGGAAAAAACGCTGCAGAGGATGCAGCGGCTCAGTATGAAGAGCAGTGAAAAAGAAGACTGGAGTCACTATCTGTCCCACTGTACTTTTTTATTTTTTTCATAATCATTTTAAAATTTCTTCCGTTTAATCCACTCGGGTCGCGGTGGGCGGGGCTAATCTCCGCAATTTAAAGCCTTCTGTTCTTATCGATGATTGAAATTATTATTTAACAGCACACTACAGAAGTTATTTGTTGAAAAAACGTTTCTAAAGTGCTTTTATTTGTTAAAAAACAATTGATTTAGCCTGTTAAATGGTTTGTTCTTTCTTTTCAATGTATAATAGTGTATTTCATTGTATAATAATTGTAAAAAAAATAAAGGTTTCTACTTCACGGGTTTTGCTTATCACGGGTTCTATTTGGAACGTAACCCCCGCGATAATCAAGGGATCACTGTATAATATTAAAGCTACCAGGGTACTACTCCGAGTGTGTTTGGGTCATTCTCTATCATGTGGACAAACACTGTTTATTTTAATTCAGCGTTCGTGCATTAAGCCTGTCCTTAGATTTACCTGATATCCTTCATCACCTGGCTCTCCACGCTCTCCTTGTTCTCCTGGAGGCCCCTATGTAGAAAAAAAAAGAGAATGAAACAAGCATGAACCTGCAGACTGTTTACACAAGCTCTCTTTTTAGTAACCTAGCCTTGACTGTGTCCACTCAGAATTCCCTTTTCAAATACAGGCTGTCACTTTATTACTTATATGAGTTGCGTTGAAGTTATGATAATGCTGGGCTACTTTATCAAGCAGTTTGGCAGGAATTTCAAACCCAAGTTTTTTCTGGTCTTCATTTTTACTGACTTTAGCATCTTTGATAGACATTTCTTAAGGAACTGGCAAGAAAACTGTCAGGTTTAGGGCGAAACAACACAGCGGGCATTTAAGAGCACGAGGAGTTCTCAGAAAGCAGAGTTCAAAAGAAAACAAGACCTACTGGTTCACCTAAGGGCCCTGGTGGTCCTGGTGTCTTGTTGTCCTCCCCTGGGTAACCCTGGATGTTACAGAAATGCTAATGTCACAACTACATCCATAGACTGAACAAATCTTTGAAGACAAATATGCCAAACACAGCATGAAAAACAGTCCTTCCATTATAATACCTTTTCACCCTTAGGCCCCGGTGGTCCTAATGGCCCAGGTTTGCCAGGATGTCCCTAATAAGAGACATAAAAATTGTTTATTCTACAACAAGACTTCACAGTTCTACAGCTTTATTGTAAAGGTCATTCTTGTATGAACCTAAGCTGTTTTTAACAGATAAAGCTTGTATGTTCTGTCAATTTTTTGTGTTCAGGCACAGACTCAAGTATGAATCCCTGCTGCTGGAAGCTGCCTGCACAGACACATTCACCAAACAAGACGACACAAACTTGGCTCTGTTTATAAGTTATGCAATCAAATATTCGAGAGAGATATAAGAGTAATTCACAGAGGGCTTTGTCTTTTACAACAATATTTGGAGTTTCACCTTCAATTTATTGGTAGTATTTGATGTATGGTCTTCCTTCTAACAACAGTTGACATGTAAGGTGTTAGATCTCAAAATACAATACAATAAAGACATTTCATTTAAAATGTAGAGCAAAAAATTGTGTTTTTAGCTTTTACTTTACGTGAAACATATCTCATTATGTTTAGCAGTTTACTGTACATCTTCTGTTTACATCAGAAACAAAAGATTTAAGGATTGCATTTCAATAAGTTATATTTGTGGTGAAAGCATTAAAACTAACAACACTTAATGCATTCACATTGTATAAAATCATATGAATGGTAAATGCATTTTTAAAATTCATAGAAAATGTACAATATTGCAAAACAGCAAAATACAATAAAAATGTGAAGACAGAGACTAAAAGCTGCTCCAAAAGTGAATACTGTGGATTGTGAGTCATGTCTCCACTCAGCTACAGTCTGTGGAGCAATTTGCTTTCCACAGTCAGTTTTATAAATGACATAACTACTTCCTACACAGACTATAGCTGAAAAAGAACCTAGGAAGTCACTTAACAATACAGACACCATGAATTTTATTGAACCCCGCCAATAGCTTCTTCATCAAATTGCAATTAAACTGCAACTCTGATAACCTAACATTTAAAGAGCCACTCCGGTGAAAATTGTGTTTTTTGGTGTTTAAAACATGTTCTTCTGACATTTTCTCATGATGGAGGACATGTATAAAGAAAATTAGGCTTAAACCACAAAGGATTTTTCATTTTGGCAAAAAATTGCATATTCATAATCAACACTGGGACACTTTTAAAATAGCTCAAAAGAGGATTGGAGAGGGTCTTCAAGTTTGTGTTTTGAACTCATAAGCTGCACTGTTAGCTAAAAAAGATTGTTTTTTAAAAATGTACTAATTTTTAACATGGTTTTCAAACTTCACATAATTAAATCCAATCAGCAAATAAGGAAAGTTAATTTAGACTTTGGTGTATAATCTATATTTTACCACTGCGTGGTGGTAAAAGAACGCAGTTCACCTAAAACAGTTTAGCTCAAATATAAAAACATGAATTTGGAATAACAAAAAAAGGATAGTACATTTGCTTATTTCCACACAGCAATCATTAATTGTCAAGTATCACTCACTGGATATCCAGGCAGTCCTGATTGCCCTTCTATCCCCATGGCTCCAGGCTGACCCTGGAAGTAATGTAGAAAAGTAGAATAAAAATCTAGAAATGTTTAAGGATTTAAACATTTTTTCAACAGTTTTCTATGTGACAAAAATATTTACAACATTTCTAAAGGAGACTCTTCCTTTATGAGAGAAAAATGCAAATTAAATGTATGTACCACTACACTACCATTGTGATTACACCCTGAAAGATCCAAAAGATTACCTCCCTTTTTTAATTTAAAATTAAGTAACTTTTAAAACTCAGCAACTCCCCCTCCCTGTGTGGTGAACAAGGTCTAATAAATTCACTGTGCTGCTGCATTGAACAAATTAATGTGTGGATGCAAAATAATTTCCTCTATCTAATCTCAGATAAAACTGAAATAATTGTTTTTGGCCCACAACATAAAAGAACAAAGGTTATCTGTCACCTGGAATTCCTCTCTATGAAACCAAAAAATCAGGTAAGAAACTTCATATTCATTCAGAGTCATATTAGACTCTGAGTTAAATTTAAAAGTCACACCTCATCAGTGATGAAAGTGTTCCACACCTTGAACACCCTTACATCATCATAACCTTTTATCATCTGAAAAATTTTCAAAAAAACTAAAAAGATTGTGTCCAAATCTAACTTGGAAAACCTAATCCATGCTTTAGAGTCCAGTAGGTTGGACTATTGTAATGGCTTTCTCACTGGACTCTCTAAAAGAAGCATCAAACTGCAAGAGCCTTGACACTAAATAGGAAATATGACCACATCAGTCCAGTTCTAAGGTCTCTGCATTGGCTTCCCGTTGCCCAGAGAATCGAGTTTAAACAACTTTGCTTGTTTATAAGTCTCTCTATGGACGAGCACTAAAGTACATTTCTGGTATGCTAGTTTTTTTATAATCCATCTTGAAGTCTGTGAACCTCAGGCAGAGATCTTCAGGCTCCAAAAGTCAAAATTAATCTTGGCGAGGCAGCTTTTCAGTGTTTTTTGTCAAAGATGTTGAACAGTCTCCATGAACGTGTGTGACAGGCTACAAGTCTGAAAATGTTTAAATCTAGGCTGAAAATGGTTTTGTTTAGGCAATATGTTTTAAAATGGGAACCATTGTATTTGTACGTATTAAATTGTACTTGATTTTTGCATTTTGGACTTATAATCTTAATGATTTTGCTGGTTATAAATTTATAAAAAACAAATTATTTATTTTTGCATATTGTACAGCACTTTGAATTGCTCTGGGTATAAATTGTGCTTTATAAATTTACTCGTTTGCTGATAAATGCATAGAAATCAACACTTTTCAGTAGCCTGACCAATGAGTTAAAACATCCTCCTTTGATTGGTCTAATAAAATGTTATAGTGGTAATTTACTGGGACAAATAAATTCAAGGTTTTTATCCTCTATAGGTCATATTCATTCAATTTATAAGTTATATAGGTTAATGTTTATGTTAATGTCTATGTTAAGGTCTATGTTCAACAATTCTAAAAACATCTCAGCATTTAAAGTTTTTTTGATTACAAGACTCCACATGGTGTCATCAAATGAAAGGAAGATTATTTTTTTTACTGTTTACAGGAAATCTTTTGTTTGCCTTCAGCGTGGTATGGGGGGGAACTGTTTTCCTTGGATCAAAACCTCAAAAGCCACGATGATGAAACATCCTCTAAAGAGTCGTCTGTACAAAATCAAGTCTTAGGAAGTCTGTTCAACATCAATTAACTTTGATTTGATTTTGATTTGAAATGGTTTAGATCTTCATAGACATCAAGAGATTCTTTGTACTTTATTTGTTATTTGTTTCCAAAAATTTAGAGAACTCGAACAATCAAGCTAACATATTTTCTCTTTGTACTCCCGAGGAAGAATAAATTGGTCGTATAGCTTGTTAAGGTAGATCAATTCACCTTTTGACATGGTGGTATGTTTTACCAAAGATTTAAGAGTATAGGGTCTCAATAAATTGTTCAGATAGCATTTTTTAACTAATTTTATTCCTTTAAAGACTTACAATGTTGGCATTTCTGTTTTTGCAGCTGAAAAGATGTAAGCCGTGGTGGTTTTCGACCTCACCAAACAGACATAGCGGTTAAGAAAGCAGATGTTGAGCATTTATGTTGATGGAACACACAAAAGAGATGTTTCCTTCTCACTGATTTTGTTTTGGGAAGAGCCTCACACCACACCAAACAGGTGTCTGATTTTACCACTTGGCATATAATATTTGTATTTCCTAAAATTACGGTTTGGAGCAAAAAAACCAAGAAAGACCTCAATCCCTCATCTTCTTTTGAAACAATGGATCTTGGATAAAGAAATCAGGAAAATACTTGGATATTTCCAATACAGTCCTCTTTTTTCACCTCAAGGTTAAACTTTTCTGCTGGAAATATAAGCATACTTATACGGGGATGAGAAAGGTTTTCTTTAAACTGAGCTGTCTTATCCTGGACTTTGTAGTCTGTGACTGATTGCTTCACCACCAGTTTTAACCAAATGCAGGCATACCAGCTCTCCACTGCACACAGAGAGGGGTATCAAACCTGGAGAGATGTCAACCTCTTGTGGTAGGGAAGTGAAACAAACTGCTGTCTATACATGAAAATGCAAAAGAGAGGCATACTTGTATGTGTGTTTAAATTATTAATAACCCTAAGAGTGTTTGAAATATGCACTGAAAAAAAAGGAATTTGCAGCATAGTAACAAAAATGTAAGCAATAAAGGTGGTTAAAGGCCATGTCACGCAGCCACTACGTACGTTTAAATATCCCATGTATGACATTTCGGTCTACTGTGATACATGCCTGATATCTGTAATTCAAAAATGATTTTTACATTTGTCATTCGTTGATGTGTGCAGATGTCTGAGGGTTTGGCCGTCGGGTCTTCACGCGAATTTGATTTTGAGCTGTTCAAAATATTTGGTTGGTTCAGACTAACGCAGTGTAGATGTATTTTACGTAGTTTATACACAATGATTATGTAAATCTTATCCATGGTACATGATTTTTGCAAGATGCATGCGCAAAATGTGGCTTTCTTTGACTGTTCTACATATGTCTAATAGACTTTTCATGCATGTACCACCAATGTAAAACTTTTATAACACATATATGGCAAACATGTCACATAAAAATTACATCATTAACGCACAAATCACTAATAAATTGCATATAAATAGTGCAATAATCAGGCACAGTCCATATTCTATGTTGATTTACGTGTTCTTTGCTTGGTCTTTTTGTACTTTTTCCATGGTTTTAACATGGTTCATTGGTGATACATCTGTGACATTTTCACTTACAGACCACAGCTTTTCTCACTTTTTCCATATATTTTCACGTATAGGAACAATTTTCATCCGTGCAATATGCACAAATCATATGTAGTGGTTGTGTGACATGGCCTTAACAAAATGGGAGAATGTCACCTGTAAACATTAGTGTTGACTACATGTCTAGTGGTTTCATATTTTCAGATTGTAAACCACAGGGATGTGGCAATGTTGTGCGTTCTTGTACGTTTACATGCATCCGCTTTCTACAGGTTTTTAAAAATAATCTAAACCAAAGGAAAAATAAAGCTTAAAATACGTATATGTATGTATGGACAGCTCATTGTGCACAACAGGACTTGAAGAAACATGCTCACCTGTAGCAGCATTACTGTTGAAACATATTAAAGGCCCATTAACCTCGTAAATATTACAGCTGTTCCAAATGATAAGTTGAGGCTTTGCATCTTCCCTGTAAGTCTTTGATGTTAATTTTTCTAGAATTCATCACAAAGCTTTCTGTGTCTTTGCTTGTAAGCAAATAAATAATATCAAAATTCACAAACAAAACTTGTTGGATAATATTTATACCAATATATTTTTATAATCTAAATTTCTTGAAGTTGCTAATTTATTTTAGGAATTATTTATGCAACAAATTTTTCACCAGATCTTTTGTCCAAGTTAATAAACGGTTTGGACTTAAAGAAAATGACACGAAAGTTATTTAGTGGTGGCAACATGAGAAGACAGTGATGCTATGAGACTTGACCTGCTGCAACATTTCTTTTTGTAATGTTTTATGAAAGACTAGGCAGCTTAATCCCAAAGTCCCATGCAATAGGAAACTCACAGGTGAGCCTCGGGTTCCTCTGGCACCTTTTAGCCCTGTCTCGCCTGATTGACCAATGTCTCCTCGAGAACCGATCTCACCAGCACGTCCCAGAGGACCCCTCTCCCCCTGAAAATATCCAGATTTTAGCATAAAAAAGTCAGAATGTATATGGTTAAATTATCCTTCAGGAAGAAAACAGAACCACGACAGATTGTTTGACATTAATTTCAGTTTAAATGCAGGTGATGCTGCAAAAACCTTTTAAAACAAGCTTACCTTCTTTCCGTTTCGCCCTTTGTTCCCTGGGGGACCCAGTTTTCCTTCTGGTCCCTGTAAAAAAAGCTCATATTGTGACATATATACAATCTATTGTACTCTAAAGTTTACTGATGTCTGCAATCTTCCAAAGAACTTCACATGTGTGCATTGAAATAGGCCAAAGTACTGCTGCTTCTCATCTGCAACTGAGTGTAAATACTAAAGGTCTGACCTTTATTGAAGCAAAGCACCTGCATGATAGACACTGTGTGGCATTTACATTTTTTAGACTGATTACTCACACGAAAGCCCTGTTTGCCAGGTGTTCCGGATGGCCCTTGAGACCCTGGGTCTCCTTCTGTCCCTCTATCCCCTGGCTCTCCAGGTGGACCCTGTTCACCAGGTTCACCCTGGGAGACAAAGAACAAGCAATAAAATATTAAGAAAAAGCAAATTTAAAAACAATCAAACTTTTCACAAAAAGCATGTGAGGAATGGTGACATGTTTAAATGCTTACAGGCACATACTTATAAAGTGCTTCACTACTAGGGGTGTAAGAAAAAATCAATTCGGCAATATATCGCAATATGTCATTTGGCAATACTTGTATCGATTCAAAATGCTGCAAGATCGATATTTATTTTATTATTTCTGAGCATCCTTCAGCTTCTGACTCTTGTTGTCCACTTCACCCTCCGACCGCTAGTTGGCAGCAGAGAACATGGAGCCTCTTTGAGCAGCTCTACTCTGCACAAGACAACAGGAAGACTGCAGCCAGAGGCAGCTTGTTCTGTTGTTATGAGACATGAACTATTTAGTTTTTACTTGGAATGGATACCAAACAGAAACTCTGAGCCATGTTGCTGCTAGTAAGATATGAAAACGTGGATTGCTGTTCTCTTTACCGGCTCAGATAAATAAGATAGACTATGAAGCACGACAGCAGCTAATAGGCTAATGCGCTTAGCATCTGCTAAAATGCTAGCAAAGCGGGCTAAAGTTCTGCAGAACCTCAAAACAATGGATTCTAGTTTAGGGACCTGGGGGGTATTCCAGAAAGCAGGTTATGCTAGCTCTCACAGTAAGTTTGAGGCTAAGGAAGTTGATAACCTCAGTTTTCGGTTCCAGAAATGGAGGTATGTTTCAGGGTAGGTCAAGTTGCCATGGCAACTCATGCTCTGAACATAACCTGGTCGGGAGCAGGTTTAGTTGAAGCTTAGTTTGTTTACAGAGAGGTGAAGCAGCATGGCGTGTCCATTTGAAGATGATTTAGTGGATGAAGAAGCTCAGATAATACTTCTTCTACCGTGAGAGGGTGATAAGACCACATATGGATGCTGGAAAAATATTTTTTTTACTTTGATCTAACTTTATTATTTGTTTCAGTTACAATAAATCATTTTTTGTAAGTCGGTTTAAAAATTACACGTAGTTTTCAGACAGTTATTTTACTTTCATTCAAAGTAATTCAATTAAGTAGGTGTAACTTTGGTGCTGCTGTTAGAGCGGCACCGCAAAGGATTGTGGGATATCATTCCCTTTGCCTGTCTGGACGGATTTGGGTTTAGGTGTGGGTTTTTGACCAAATGTGTTTAGTTGTTTAGCTGTCTTACTGTGTTTTGCCATGCTTCGCCGAGTTATTTTGCCGTACTGAGCTTACGTTTCTGCACCATGAGTGAGAGTGAAGGAGAGGATGGTTAGTTTATATAGCACCCTTACGGCTTGGCACTGTAATGACAATCAAGGTAAATTCTTTAATGAATTTTTGCACTCCGTGCATTATTCCCCCCGTCTTTTTTATTGTTATAAAAATGAGTATATCTGCCGGCTCAAACTTAGGCATTTGAGAGTTCAAGAAATGTAATTAATTAAGATGGAAAAAGAATATAAATTGGAGTAATATGGCATTTAGTTAGATAAATACGTAAATTTGAGTTGTATAAACAATTATTGAGTTTTATAGACGTAAGAAATTAGGTTGAATAAATTTAACTCAATTTTTTGTTACCAATAGAAGTAATTCATTTAAGTTGGCAAAATTGGATAAGTTATATATGTATGTGCGTCAAAAGGAAAATGGAAACAAGATCAGAAACTCGTGCGGTTACTTTGTCTGCTCTTTTTTTTGATGATGCAGCCGTGTTACTTTTTTGATGGACGTGTAATCTTCATACGCCGTCATTAAAACCTCAGACTCCGTTTCACTGAAGTACAGCTTTTTCTTTTTTTTCACCACGCCTTTCCATGGTGACTCCAGAAATCGGCGATCTATTGAGAATGTCTTTATGTACCGTGTGTTAACCCAGGGTTACCAAGTCGAGCGTAATTACGCCAACTCATATCCGGTCTTTTGGAACCGACATACCCCGAGTAAGCAAGTTCAGGCGGATTTCAGCCAGAGTTCAGGCTTAAAGTCAGGCTAGTTTAAACATGCTTCCTGGAATACCCCCCTGATGGATCAGAGGGATGTGTACAACGCTCTGAAAAAGGCTGACATTGTGGTGATCAGCGTTACCAGTTTACTTCCGTGTGTGTGAAGCGTGGCTGCAAAGGTGCAACAGAGCAGAAAATGTAAACAAAGCCCCTTTTTTGTCACATTAAAGCAACTTTCCTTTGTTCTGTCATGCTGCCTCATCATCACACTTTATTGTTTCTGGAAAGAATCAGTGTGTCTTCCCCACCCTTTATTTTTAAAGCACCATTCAGGCTCCTGAACTGTTTAAAAGCACTAGAGAAGCTACATTAATGCTGAAAATAAACAGCATTTTATTTCCCCAATAGAAACTTATTGGTTAAGGCTCATTCATTCTTTGTTTTTTCTTACACTTAAAAAAAAATATATATTTTTTTTTAATCAGACAATGTTGACTGTTCCCTTTCTATATTTTAACTTACCAAAATAAAAGCACTATGAATTTGCTTTGGTAAACGCAACTTGTATATGAGATACAAATGCAGTGCTTAACATTGTGATCATTAAACCGAATTTGACCATTTTATTACAGTGGAAGACATTAAAATTCAGGATGAGTTTTTTCAAAGTCAAATAAAAAAAAACAGAAAGAAAACATTTTTCGGTAAAATATCGGGATACGTATCGTATCGCAGTGCCCGTATCGGGATACGTATCGTATCGCCAGACTCTTGCCAATACACAACCCTATTCACTACCTTCTTAGAAGGCCCAAAGTGCATTACAGTCACAATCACATTCACCCATGCACGCACGCATTAACAAAAACTCTGCTGCCTAACATTGGTGCCAACCTATAAACACCAGGAGCAACTTGGGGTTCAGTGTCTTGCTCAAAGACACTTCAACACATGGCGGGCAAGGTGGGGACCAAACCCGTAGGGTTTATATAATAATTTAACTGTTGTCCAAAGAACGTTCTTTAAATAAAGCTTTTAGTGTGTGCGCCTAAAAGAGGAAGAACTTTGAAAAAATGTCTACCAGAGGACATAACCTCATTCTTTTCTCTTTAGCCACCTACGAATGAATAGAAAAGCTTCCGATGAGACTTCTCCTTTTATGTGTCCGCGTTGTCTGAAGACGTGACATGTGGATTTGAAGCAGGCAGCACAAAGATGCTATGCTAATTTCTAAGAGGCATGGACTGTTAAATCTGCTCCAGAAAGATATCTGAACACATACTCAAAAGAAGTATATTTACATTAACTTCCTGGTATTTTGCTTGCATATTGATTGTATAAATAGGACATGAGGGAATTTAAGTAGTTTAGCAATACTTCTTAAATAAAATTGAAATTATGTATGTTTGATCAAAAAATCACTTTATGTTACTATATGGCAAATTTATATATATATATTTCTTAATAATTGCATGTTACCTTGGGTCCGTCTTTCCCTTGAGGGCCATCCTCACCTGGGGGCCCGGGAGGACCCTGTAAAAACATCAAGGTTTAAGACTAAACTTTTCCAACATTGCAAACAAACTGCAGATACAATGATTTGATGAGCAAAAGCCATTCATGGTCTGTGATTTTGTTAATTATATATGTTCCTTGTTCTGACCATTTTTTCATGTCAGTTTTGTGTTTTTGTAATAAGACTTATGCATGAAAGAGTAGACATTTTGGTAGGCTGTATTTCTTTTCTTGAAGCACTTAATGCTTTGAAATGATAAAAACAGCTAAAAATTATTAAAACTTTATTTCTGGCAAGACATGGTGTTCCAGTTCTACTAAAACACAAGCCTTGTTTTTTCCTTGTTTTATTCATCAACTAGTAAAGCTCAATCAAGCTTTAGAACAAAAGGTTCTAAAAACATAAAGCAAAGACTCATGTGGAAGTGGTTTATTTATACGGCCGAAAAGATTTTTGAATGCCTAAGTAGATCAAACCCAATCACATATTGTCCAGTATCAATAATAAAATACTGGACAGTATGAACTTTTAAAATGCTGCACAAATAGTTGTACAAAATAATATTTACAAATTAAAAATCATATAATTGGGTTAGGTTCATATCACTCACTCTGAGTCCCTCCTGTCCCTGTTCTCCCTCATTTCCCGGTGGGCCAACATCCCCCTAAGACAAAAACACATTACTTTATTGAGGTCGAACAAATAGGATTTTCACACCAAACTTTATAGGTAGAACTGTGAATACCTGTTTTTTTTACTGCAAAGGTCAAGGTTTTTAGTGATGGATAAGTGAAAGATTGCAATAGTGACAGTCATGTCGCACTGACCTTTAACCCTGGTTCTCCAACGGGACCCATATCCCCCTCCACACCAGGAACACCCTGCAAGGTTTGAAAGGGGAAGGAGATTTTTGGTTTGCACACAATAATAATCGGATTATATTATCATAGATGAACAAAAACGTGTAAATATTTAAAACAAAATACTTCAGGTCCTTGCTCTCCATCAGGTCCAGCATCTCCGGAAGGTCCTTTGGGCCCCTAATGTAAAAAAATAAAACCTGATGAGTGGATTGAAAAAGAAAAGCATGTTTTTTGCATCTAAAAAGATTTTTTTGTTTTATACTCACTATACCTAAGCAGAGGTTGTGAAAAATGTAAGTTAAAAAAAATCTCGTCTGATTGCTTTAACATTTGCCTGAAATCATTCATACCCCCTGGCAAATTTTGACTTATTTATTTTTCAACGAAGATGTTTCTTCTTGATTGGAAATGACACAGGTGGATGTGCAAAATAATTTTACATTGTTAAGCTTTTTAACAATGTAAGGGGACATTTTCAAAATTAACAAAGGGTTTGAATAAGTTCAGGCACTCCTGTTTATCGGCTCTTGCTGTTATTTTCTTCCCTAATGGATTGACAAATTCTCAAAAGAAGAAAACTTTTAAAGAATCTTCAAAAAAACAGAGGTGTGCGAGTGGGAAAAATGACGGTCCATAAAGCGATTATTAGCCACTACTGTTCTACAAAAACACGGATTTCTGGACATCATCAACCTCAGAGCCTTCTGAGTGTTTCTTAAATGTTTCCAACCCTTTCATACTTGATGAAACTTCTCTCTATGATTTTTTTTGTGTCATTACAAAAGCAGACATGTTGGTTTTCACCATGTGTGGTTTGTTTGTAGTTTCCAGAAACAACCACAAGAATGGCAGAGTCAAAACATACTTACTAGTTCACCTTGAGGGCCCTTCTCTCCGGTGCTTCCTGGAATTCCAGGTTTTCCCTGGAAACACATGTGATGTGAAGAGACTTCCTACTATTTTTTATTTATGTATATTTTTTTTTTACTAAAATGTTTTTCACACAATCAAATGTAAAATGATTCCTAACTTTTTCTAAAAGAGAAACCTATGCAGTCTTTAAAACATCTTAAAGGAAACAGTTACAGTTCTTTAACTTTATTTTTGGAAATAACCACATAATGATAATTAATATTTTATAGGATGTAAAGAAACTAAATAAAAGCATCTAGAAAAGCTTCTGTTCATGCTCCTATTAGAATTATGCCCTTAAAGCACCATCAGGTGACTTGGACCTTCAGAATTCAGTGATGGAGTTTGCCTAAGCATTTGTCTTTGATAGGTTAAAAGTAAAAATTCAAAGAAAATAGAAAAACAGCCCTTCTCTTTGGTGAGTTGCAATCTCTTGAACTGTTAGCTAAAATGGTGTTTCTGTTTTCTGTCTCCTGGTTTTTCTCAGGTTCCCAAATTGCACAGTCCCTCTTTATGCTTTGTTCTTGCAGTTGACTGTGTTAACACTTGGATTCACTTTCCTGTTACAGCGGCTGGCTTTTGTTTGTCATTGTCCTCAACTTTGAATATACAGTCTTTGTTTGCTGCCAGATTTGATTTTCCTTTAATATTTGATGAAATGTGTTTCATATCTGATTTTTTCTACTTCTGCAACTTCTGGGAACAAGCCCTAGAAATGTTTATCTAACTGCTTTTCTGCATTTGGTTCTAACCCAAATGCAGAACATCATCATATCATGATTAATGCAATTTAAAAAAATCAATGTACATTCTGGACCTAATTTTAAGTTTTGTTTTGTTACGGTTTATGATCATTGTCAGATAGCAATTTCAAACATTCATAACAAAATGTCTCATTTGTAAAATTGAGATCTCCTTTGTTTCTAATCTGCAGAAAGATAATCACCAAAGGGTTCCATACACCCTCAAAGTAAAAAAAGAATGTTTGTGAAATGTCATCAATTAATAACTCAAACTTATTTTATCAAAACAAAATCAGTTGATAATATTTTTTAGTTTAAATCTTAGATTTCACCTCTTTAAAGGCTGCAAAACTGCAAACACAAAACAATAGTTTAGATTAATTAAGTTGTTCGATTTTTCGAAGAAGACATGCAAACTATTGGGTTAAAAGACAGACTTTAATTCATCTTTTTCTTAAAATAACAAATAAAAGACAGTTTTTTGGAAAAAGAGGCACAATAATAACATCTGGATTTGCTCAAAAGTTGTCTTCATGGAAAGACTGTGGCAACCTCTTACCAGGACTTAAAAGATATTTCTAAAACACAAGATGGCGCTGAAGCTCTAAAGTGGACAATCTTACTATGAGCAGACAAAAAAATAAATAAAAACACACACTAGGTTTTCTTTAAAAATGTGGATGTTTCTTCAATGGAAGCAGGAACAAATGCTCTATGATGCTTTATATGATTATACTTTTTTTTTTATTGGTTTAGAGGTAGAGTATTAAGGTAGAGTATCAAGTTTTTTAGCCCAAGCCCCAAATAAGGTATCCGGAAAAAAAAACTTAAACAGCAAAAGGACAAAAAATAAATAAATAAGCTTTTTGTCTATATTATATGTCAATATTTATTAAAAAGACCAAAGCACAACTTTTCTGTCAATCATTTCTTTGTTTCTATTTGTAAAAAAATAGTCATTTTATGCCTTCATTCTTCGGGTTTGCTGAGTTTAAAAAAAATTGTATACTTTCATTTGTAAATAAAAAAAATATATGTTTCTTTTCTTAAAGCCCATTTAAGAATTAGATTTTATGAGACAATGAGTGCAGATGTGTAAACGCCTGCAGGATGCCCACAAAAACGACACTTACGATTTTTCCAATATCCGAATTCTAACAGGCTGCACCGAATCAGCATGCACTTGAACACATGAACAACACTAACAGGCTCCTTGTCCAGTCCACAGGATTTTAGGGGGTCTAAAACATGAATAACCTCCAAAAGATGTTTCTTTTGGTGGTTATTTATTGTACAGTTGCACCAGCATTTATTGATTCACTAGCAGGAGTGAATCTGCAAATGCTTTAAAGTGCTCAGAAAGTATCACTTTTAAAAAAAATTACTTAAAAAAAACAAAAACAAATTTGTTCCCTTAAAGATTTTAGTTACTGCAAACTGATAAAATGATTATTTACTGCATATCTGAGGTGGGGAAAAGGGATGTGTTTATGTTTCAAGCATTTTGTTCTGCTATTTTTTCTTTTTTCTTTACTGCAGCTGTGGTGGTGCAAACCAGTAAAGTGGAAACCATAATTTAAGGTTTGAACAAATTACAATGCTTAAGAATAAATACAGGCTGGACTTACAGGTTTTCCGGGAGCACCTCTCTGTCCTGGACTGCCAGCTTTGCCCTTCAAAGAAAGAAATCAGCATTTCAAGGATTAAAATGTGGTTCAAATAAGGTCACTTCAACATGTTTTGCTTCTCCAATGGTGATTTGTGCAGAAGATATACTTTTTTTGTCACAACTGTACTTTACCTGCATCACAGTTTAAGGTTAAACAATATTAAGGGTTTGAATTGGTGAATAAAAGAGTCATTTTCAGGGGGTGAAGCAAAGACAACTTGCAAAATTCTACTCAGAAGCAGAGCAAATTTCAATTTTTTTCTTCCTCATTGGGGTCTATGAAGACTCTCATACATCCAGGTTGATTCTATCATAGTAGTAGGTTTAGGGGCTGTCATCTGGATTTAGTTTAAAGGTAGGTGGTGGCTAAAAGGTAGGTAGGTGGCTAAGAAGAACTAGGTCCAGATGACAGCCCCTAAACCTACTACTATGATTCCTCATTGGTGGTTGTCTCCATCTAACTCTGTCCTGAACAGGACAAGTTAAAAAAATAAATGAAAAAAAAAATAAAAATAAAAATTTCTTTTGCCCCGCCATCATGTCTTCCAATAGCTCAAAATGAGTATGTGTTAAATGGCGTTATATCCATGCTATTGTACTACGGGCGTAAAATTCAAATCCCAGGTGATGTCACCAGCTTGTGTCCCATTTTGCAGTGATTGGGGCAATTGCTTTCCAATGGCCTTGCGACCACTGTCACCCTAGCTGTTACAAATCACTATGAAGTATAAACCGGACTTAAGATGTAAATGTCATTTATTAAATTGAAAATTCATTTTGGCTGTTCTCCTCTTCATGGAAAATGCTCAACACAGCAATTTTCACAAGCACATCAAAGAAGGTAGCCTAACGTCTGAATAATAGATAAAGATTACATTCAAAAGAACTTACTATGACTCCTGGCTCTCCTTTAGGTCCAGATTCACCCTTTTCACCCTGGAAAAGAAAAAAACAAAAAGAGCAGAATTTGACGAGCAAATCTTTTCTCTTTTTTGTGACCAATGTCAAGAAAACTATCAATTGTAATGTAAATATACTAAAGTATGCATTCACAAGCTTGTTTCTCATGTTTTGGTAATTTACCCTGGTGCCCTCAGGGCCTGGTTCTCCTGGTGCACCATCTGGACCTCGAGGCCCCTGCATAACAACAGCACACAAGATAAAAGATACAAACCATTAGCATGCACATGTAACAGCAAAGCATCGCACTCCAGCTTAAACAAGTCCAGTGCACACGGAATACCTGTGATTAAGTGATTAGCCCTTATTACGCAATAGCTGGGTGGATGTTTTAACTCTACACCTTAAATCTTTATCTTCTTTTTCTTGGTATCCATCCTGGTTGTAGTTTAGTGCACCCTGGTCATTTTGTTTTATTACATTCCTTCAGAGTAGTTTACCTCTCCAGGTGGTTTCTTTCTATTCTGGATGTTGGTTAAATCATCTCTTAAGTTCAGTTTGTTTTCTTGGACAACTAGACATGAACTTTAATTGTCCTCTGTTTTGTCTAGACCCCGGGGAAGAAGTTAAAATTTCTTGACTTATTGCAAGAACATCATTCTGGCCAGGCGTGATCATTATGACCGAGGTGATAAAAAGGCGCTTGAGCTTTGAGTGCCTTGGGAAGAGTGAATTGGAGACAAAAACGAAAGAAAATGCATAAAGTTTTAGGAGCTTGTGGAGGACTGCCAGTAAGTCCCTAGAAGACTGTTTTGAGCCAGTAGATGGGAGATCTAGAGGTTCTGCAGGACATTCATTGCACAAAATCTTTAGCTAGGCCTACCAGTAGTAGCTAAGAAGAAGGCAATCCAACATATTTGTAGGTGTTTGTAGGTGAATTGAGAGGGCTGGTTCATGAGCTAAGGTCTCATTAACCTCAGCTGAGTTACCTGACCAGGACACGTCTGATGCTACTGTAGAAGACCTGAAGCTCCCACTAATGATGAGTCCCAGTGCATCAAGCGGATGAACCTCAGACACCATTATCATATCAGATTTAAGAGCAATTAAACATTTATTTTTTAACTACTTAAGTAGATTATAAAAATAGGTGAATATTAAAAAAAAGGAATAGGAAGAAAACTGTATTTAATATAAAAATAGGTTCATTTAAATCTTTGCATTGAACTAGAATTGATTTTGGCAGTCATCCAGTGAGACCTACAGTGTGCGAAAATGCATCATTTCAAAAGATAAGTTTAGACCAAAGAGACTCATTTTATGAACAATTACTCACTGCTAAAATCACTTTGTATATATTAGAAGATTGTATCAAAATGTATTTCTTTGAAACAGTATTTTGCCTTTGAAACATGAAGGCAGTGTCTGCAGTCATAAATTCCCGCAGCAACAATGTAAAGATTACATAAGACTCAACTGTGCAAACATCTGTTGCTTAAACATTCATTCATTCATTTTCTTAACCGCTTTTCCCTTTTGGGGTCACGGGGCTGCCGGAGCCTATCCTGGCCACTTGTGGGCTAAAGGCAGGGGACACCCTGGACAGGTCGCCAGTCTGTCGCAGGGTAGGCTTAAACATGAATTTGACAGTTTCCCACATGCTTGCTCCATGACACATCAGTTTGCACTTTACACTTTAGTCTCTCTGTTTACCAGATGTCGCATGTGATGTAGTTTAGCTTGTAAAGTAATTAAAAGGCAATAAAAGAGAATTTACCATAACCTTGAGACGTCAAAATGGTCCAAGGTATTTATATATCCCCAAATATCCTTAAATTAAGGTTTACTGAAGGAAAAATGCCAGATGCAAAACACAGTTCTTGTGGAAAACCAAGTCAGAAACTTAGTTGTTACACATCCCAGAATTTGTGAAATTTGTTCTTTCTATTTGAGCCCCTTCCTAAAAAGAAAAATGGAAATGCAAAGCAAACCTAACACATTTAATATCAACTAGTTTTGAATTAAATATGGGTGATAATGCATGCAGACATTTTATTAATAACATTTTAATGAGCAGTTTCACTTCAGTTGTTAAATTCTAATTTTTGAAACAACAATAGATGTTTTCCTGTTTTCATTAGGATCCTGGAAGACAGAGTGCAGAACAAAGTTGTTTGGTCTTTGTAAAAGAGGTTTCTTAACTGGTTGTCATTTGAATTTGTATTTTCATGTATATTTGTTTGTTTGGTTGATATATAACTAGAACTGCTGGCTGTGAAACAAATCACTGCTTGGAACAATAAAAACACCTTAAACTACAAACAACTGGCCATAAAACTTCTCTTTTTCCAATCTTTCTTCATGCAATCTTTTGTCTTCAAAGTGCAGAATGAGCCCAGCCCTCTACTGATTTTTTTTGTTGTTTTTTTTTCTAACTTGTCCTGTGCAACAGCTGGGCAGGCAGATGAGAACTGAGGGCCTCTTGTGTTGGACATATTTTACTTTAACAAGAGGGGTTATGAATCTTCTGACAAACCAGAAGTATGTCTGAATAAACCCCTTTTGTAATTGAGGCCAAACTTTATTAATTTCAATCATGTTTGAAAATCTTTGGTGTTGGACCGGACGGAAAAGGAAAGGAGGGAAGAAGAAAGAGGGATGTTAGAGGGGGGGGGGGTGGG
>CM074498.1:14392214-14422103 GCA_037389245.1 Oryzias sinensis | reverse complement strand
AAAGGGGGCGGGGCCTGTCCACACACACACTCAAATGTTATCAACACACCTGCTAGATGCAAAAATTTCAACATGTACACAAAACAGATAGTGTTCACACACGCATACTTTTGCCTTTAAACCAACTAGTGTGAGATATTTCATTCAATCACGCAAACTGTTAGTGCAAAGGTGAGCTAACACCTGTTCTCAGGTGAGTGTTTATGTTCTTCTAAAATGGATGGTAGAATGTGAAAAGAAGGAGGGAGAGTGCCCAGCCACCCCCACACCAAGACCCCCGCCGCAGCAGCAGCGGCAGCCGGAACTCCCTAACGCCACACGGCAGCAGGCAGGGAACAACCGCCCCCCGGGCGACCAAATCTTTCACCCAAGCCAGGGCCATTAGGACCGCCGCGAGGCCCCGAGAGCCAGGGATCAGGGAGGCACGGGGGGAAAGAGAGCCCCGCCCCAGCCGAACCAGGAGAGCAGCCCCCCCGCCGCGCTGGGAGAGCCCAACGCAGTGCCCCACCCAAGAAGAAGGCGCCCACAGCCCCAGACGAGCACCCTATCACCACCCAGGAGTTCTGGGAATCCCCCCGCCCCAACCCCAGGTACAAACCAAGACCCCCCAAGGGAGACCCGCTCCGCACTCCAGGCAGCCACCCACCCGGCCCACGGTTGGTTCAGGGAGGAGCAAGGCAGGGGCCAGCCGCCCCCGCCCAGCTGGGGAGCACCCCGGGTAAAAAGAGGGCCCACAAGGGGTGTTGTAAACATGGCCCGACTAGGCTCGGCCACAGTTGGAAATTTGGCGGGGCCCAGCGCTCAGGGGCAAGGACCAGAACCCAACACCCAAGGGACACAGACACCTCCGGCTCAGGTATAATGTGAACACCCCCCCCCCCGCGCGCGGAGAGAGCACCGCCAGGCCCAGGAAACCGGCACCCAGGGGACACGGCCGCCGTTGCCAAGGGCCCCGTACCCACCAGCAGGGAAGGGGTAGGGGACAGATGGTCCTAGGTCCCACCTTCCTTTCTAAATGTGTGTGCGTGTATGTGTGTTTGTGAGGGGGTGTGTGTGCATGTGTGTGTGTTTATGTTAGAATGTATATCTTGAGGGGGGAGGGTGTGTGTACTAAGTGGGGTGCAGTTAAAATTGGCGGGTAGGGCACTGAGGGGACATCTCCTGATTACTCACAGTGATGTCCCCTCACCCTCCCCATCAAGGGGCCCTAAATGTCTAAGGTGCGGTTAAAATTGGCGAGTAGGGTGCTAGGAGGACATCTGCTGCTTGCTCGCAGTGATGTCCAAGCACCCCCCCTACCAAAGGCCCTACATGTCTAAGGTGCAAATAAAACTGAAAGAGGGGGGGCCCACTCCATACGGCAACCATGGGGGGGGACCACTGCCAAGTAGCTCCCCCCCCAAGGCGCATCGCAGGCTAAACCCCCCACCCCCCTCACCCTAATATTAGGTTATATGAGGAAGGGGGTAAGTTGGGGACGGCTGGTAGACTGTCACCCGGTCCCAGCCCTCTGACTGATGACATCCTTGGCAAGCTTTCACTTGCCAAGGATGAATCTCAAGGCCTAAAAAAGTGAAATATGAATAAAAAACAAGACAATACTGAAGGATTATTGCATTACAAATTATTCCAACTGCATGCGGAACTACAAACTAACGTGCGGATTACAGTAAACCACCCAAGTTGCAACATGTCAACTGCTTCCATGTGTCTCACTTGGGAAAACATTGAGTGGGATGAGTAGGTGAACAATAAATAAGAGGAGACTACACGAATGATTAAGTATATGTGAAAACTGTGACACTTAATCATTTATTTACGTATTTACAATATCTCAGATGGACCATTTATTATTGTTTTTTTTTTACACTTGAGTATTTAAAAAAGATATTTGAAAATTCCCAGTTTTGCAAAGATGTCAGGTATTTGTTTGTGCAGCCAAAAATCCCAACAACAGTTGTCTCGATGGGCTTTGAAAATAAAAGAATAATCTGCCAGAAATTCACAAAACATCTTGTTAGCATTTCCTGCACCAAGATTTATCATATTTCTGTTACTGCTAACAGGATAAAAAAATAAAATAAACTGATATGGACAATAAAACCTTTGTATATCTGGTAACTTCATAGATCTTGAATTAAAAAATATGAAAAAATTGACAAAAGCTCAGAAATGTCACCAAAGATTGTTTGAGGGTTCATGTTTTTAGTGCCTAATGACTTCAATGGCTGCTTATCTAAAGATAATGTGAGAGCCAACCAATTCATTTGGAATCAATGAACATTTTTAATAACATTAAATGTAAATGAACTTTTTAATAAACATTTTGACAAGCCTGTCTAAAACTTTTTTTTCTCAGTGTTAAATCTGGCTTCATACATATTATTCACTATTAAATGCTCACTGTAAATTTCTAAGCCTTAATCACATCAAGAAGGAAAATAACACAAAGAGTTTTATTATTTAGAGGTACAAACACTGTAGTGGTTTGGCGCTTGAGGCTCCGAAGACCAAGGAGTCACAGGTTGTTGCCACAGGTTTACCACGACTTTGAATGTAATTCAGCCAATTATAATCAAGAAATAGTTCTTAAAAAGGGCTGGAGGCCACATAGTTTGATTTGATTTAATATTATTGATTTTATGACAAGACTATGTGTGCCAGTACAAATTTGAATGTGGGCCACATTTGGTCCACAGACCAGACTTTGGACACACCTGTTATAATCTTAAACCCTGTTATTGAGAGCCAGTATGAAAAGAGAGCCAATAAAGAACGGTCATTTCTATAGGACTAGTTAAGCCAAAGTTGCTTCTCAGGAGCTCAACCGAAGCGCTAACACAGCTTTAGTTCAGTAAACAAAATGAAAGAAAATGGTAAGACAGCTTTTTTGGTTTTCCGTACACTGAAGCTAACATACAGTACATGCATTACATGTCAATTCTGAGATCAAAGGATTCAGGAAAATGTAATCTCTGCTGAAACCTTGATTTTGATGGTGTTTACAATTGGATTGTTATGCATAAATGCAGATGTCTGTCAAGGCTACTATAAACACATTTTCTTTTCTTTTTTTTTTGCAAAAACTAACCAGATTTTATCACGGATGATTTAATTTGCAATTTTGCCAAAATGTTGATGCGATTCCAAGAAACCAACCAATCTTTAGTCAAACCTGAGAAATTCTGAAAGAATTGCTTTTTTGTTATTTCAAATTCTACAAGTCCTACTATCCTTACCAAATCCCTTCATGACTTTCCCACATTTTAACATACATGGATTCACGGCCTTAAAAAAAAAAAAAAAGAGTTCTAACTGAACCTACAAAGACTTACATGCCAAGTGGAAAAGGAAGCATGTGTTCTTTGTTTTATTCTTTTAACTTTCATTCTCTGGTGTGATGAATGAAGCTATGATGTGAAACAGACAACCACAGCTCAGAGAAGGAGCTTTTAACAAGCAGAACCGGCATTGGTTCACGTGAAAAAATTAAGGTAATTCTTACCACTCTACCCTTTGGTCCAGCAATGCCTGCAGGGCCCCTCAGTCCCGGTGGACCCTGGTTAAAAATATAAATAAAATAAAAGACATATCACTGGTCATACAAAGACTTTTTCCTGAGCTACTGAAAAACAGCGACTGATTTAAAGGTGTCTACCTAGTGAAAGCACAACGATCTCAATATTAAATCACACTGAAAGTGTGTAGGAAAGAACAGCGTGCTCCTTCAAGTTTATGGGTTCACATTAAGCAAGTGATTCTGATTTTTACAATGTGCATTAAAAAAGACACCATGAACTGAGACTGCATCCAAGATATAAACTGCCTAAATTGGAAACATAGCAGCCGAAGCGGGGAACAAAAGTGTGTGCTGCAGTGAATGCGCACGTGTCCCTCCTTTATGTGCAAGGAACCAACTGTTGGGACACTTACAGGTGCACCTTGCACTCCGATGTCTCCTGGACCTCCTGGCAAACCGGGATAACCCTTTCAACACAACAGTAAAAAAACAAAAGTAAAACATATAGATATGGAAATTAAAACAGTTTAACATATTAATAGTAAACATAGTTTTGTTGCCTATCCTGCAAGTTTTAAAGAACAAGGGTACTGCAAAAGTGCAATGTCATGGTGTATGAAGTCTTTTTATTTGCAACTGCAAACGATTAGAACCCGCTGAACTGCCTAACCTACTCCAGGCCTTCCAGGAAACAATCTGGTTTTAAGGCACAAAGAGACAGAGTGACACTTCTAATATGTGTTATAACGTATGCCACGGTATACTCTTATTGCTCTGAATAAAAAAAACAATAAACTCAGACTAGACATTCACTTTTCAAATTAAATGCTATAGGGAAAAAGACAGGTGATAAAAAAATGACTGAGTTTTGGTGCATTTCTGCAAACTATCTTTCAGTTGGCTTCTATAAACTCATCCAAAGACTTTTCTTAATGATTTGGTCATCCTTTGAAACAAGCTCACCTCCAGCTGGTTCACCTCAAGAACTCACATAAGTGAAAAAAAATAAAAATCTTCCTCCCTCATAAGCTATGACTGAAAATAATCTCTTTACAGACAGCTATCCAATTAAGTAATCTCTCTTCCATTTGGCACAATAATCAGCCAGGTAGCCACTGGGTCAGCCAGTTAGGTCAGGGCTCCATTCCAAATCCACAAGCGTGACGTTAATCCAAAACCCTGAGACGGAGAGGGACGCAGTCCAGGCCTCGACAGACACTGAGCCGCAGTAACAGTGCCGAACACACCACAACTCAGTTCCTTAAACAGTGTAGTGAGGGAATTATTGTGTCTTTAAAAACTAAGACATGGATATCAAAACCAACTTCTTGCACATAGAAAAACCCTTACAGTCATAACAAGGGCTACTTTGTTCAGGCTGATCTAGTTCCTAATGTTGTCTTTGATTCACATGCTTTTCCAATTTTTTTGTTAAAGTAAAAGGTGAATACATGTTTTCAAGCTTTTACCATTTTAATCTTTTCGAGATCAATAAGGTCAAGTTCATTAAAGCACAGGAAACACTTAAGAAATTTCATTTTCTGATCACTGTAACAGTCAGGTTGCTAGAAGCTGAAGCCAAAATCCTTCATTGAATCAGTGTACTCATGATACTAAAATGAGATTAGCTCACTTAACACTTTGCTAAGATTAATGGAATGCTGTAGTTCATTTTTCAACTCAAACATCATGTAATTTGTTGCATGAAACACCAGATCTTGGCTCATTATCGTAAGAGGCTTTATGTACCCTTGGCCCCTGTTCTCCGACTGGACCTGTTGGACCCGCTGGTCCCCGATCACCCTGGTGATTTAAAAAAACAAGAAAATATTAAATTGATTTATAAAAATCATGCACAATTCCAAATAAACAATGACGATGAACTTAAATATATTTAAAAAAATCAACCAATTGGTAAATAAGTTAGTCATCTATACGTTCAATAAGACATATAGTAAGAAAAAAAAGATAGGCTGTCTGGGTATGACTGGTGCTGACAGACTGCATCGAGGGTAGATTTTGTACAAGAAGAGTAGGAGCACAAGTAAGAATCTGACAAGCAGATGGCTTCCCATCACAAGAACATGTTCTGACAAACGGGCCTTCTGGATAGGAAAGAAAGCGCAAGAGGCTAAGATGGAGGGAGGGAACAATGGAGATTGGAAGTAAAAGAGGTGGGTGTTTTTTGGAGGATTGTCAATGATCACGTAAACCCATTCCACAAACTCTTTCTAGTCATGTGGAAAGAAAAAAAGGAAATTTAATATGACAAATAACAGATATCAGCCTTTTTTCAGATCCAGTAGAGGAGCGGAATTGTAAAAAGCAGTTATAGTTACGTGGATTTGACAATATTGTTATTGATGGGGAAGTGAGAGTGTGGAGCGTTTACACAAGCCTGTGTTCTGGGGGGCCCAAGGGGCCTCAAGCCAAGGCTACTTAACATGGGCTTAATTATAGGTGTCTGTCACTGACAAGCAAGCAGCTGATGCTGCCTGACAGCATAATGAGTGAAAAACGCACTGCTTACCTTTTCACCGGGAACTCCCATCACTCCAGCTATCCCGATCAAACCTGCAGGACCCTGGGGAGGAGAGGAGAGCAGGAGGAAAAGGAATTGTGTTAAACATAAACACATCAGGAAAAACATACTGAGGATTATTTCCCAACCTGTCGTGACACCTGGAATGCAACAGGTCATAGATTCCAAGGGAATATTTGTCCTGCTGAATTTAGGAGAAACTTATAGATGAAGGTGAGATTAATTTCACTGTTGTTTCTTGTAAATATGCTAAATTTAGGTGCGGTCAAAAAACAAAACAAAATGAGGGAATTTAAAAAGGAACTAAAAATAAATGTACAACATTGTTAATTTCGTTGATATTGTTGTAATTTAATCAAATCAAACTTTATTTATAAAAAGTGCTTCTCATGCCTTGCGCAACCCGCAAATGTAAAGCTTTATCTATTTCCTATTGAGACATTTAGAAAAAGGTGATCACTTAAATCAGTAATCCCAGCTATTACAGACTTAGGAGTTGTACTAATAATACATAAAGGACATAATTAACTTTTTTCGTTTTTCTTAACTTTATATAACCATTCATATCATATTCAATACAGGCATTTTTGAGCCCCCTATCTCATTAGTATGGGCAAATCTTTCCTTAAAAACTTATTGTGTATAACTTGCTTCGTTTTTTCTGCCCTGTAATGCATCATCAGTCCATTGGGGGCAGTAGAAGGGCTTTTGGTGGGAAAAGTTTAGCTAATTTTCAAAACATTATGGTGAAAATAACTCACCTATGATTTGCTTTAAATAACTACTTGCTGTATTGAAAGAATGAAAAATGTGCTGATAATTACTTCTTTATAATACAGTTATACCATGTTAAAAATGTGTGGTTTAATTTTGTGACAGCGGTTTTTTCCCCTGAGCACTCATGTCAATATTTTTGCATCTTAAACTAACTTTGCTGTTAACAAAAAGCTAAGAAATAACCCTACATATTATCATAGATACTATCTTTATCTCAAAAAAATTAGAAAATCCTGTTTTCTGAGTTTTTGACACGTACTTGTGGCATTTTTCTTATGAAAGAGAAAAAATGTAATAAGAAATCATTTCATTATTGTATTTCTGAGTATTTCTCCTTTTGTTTGTTGACTTAACATTGAAAGTGGCGGCCTCTGCTGCGAGAATTACTTTCGCAACTTAACCGTAACCCATAATACTAATCCATAATCCATAAATTATTTTTCATGTGTATTTTAATTAAATGCCAGGGTCTGTTTCGTCATTCCGCACATTGTTCAAAAAGTGTTGATTAGGAACCAAAAATATGTCACTTTTCTTTTCTATATCGCTGTCAGTCAGCGTCGTTTGTGCCCCCCTTGTGTCAAGCTCTTCACTCATGCAACACGCAGCTTGCAGAAAGGGCGGGGCTACTCGGCTCAGCACCAATGGCCACGCCCATGTAGTGGAGATTTCGGATGCTTCAGATAAACATGAAATATGGCTTTTTAAAAACATTTAGGTTTTGGGATTTTTGTTAAAAACTTCATAAAAATAATAAAAACACCACTGGGAATGTTTTTATTTTTAAAAAATTCTCATAGGGGGACTTTAAAAGCATCTTTATTCCAAAGAAATTTAACTTTCTGTCAATTCAGAGGAGGAATCAGAGGAGCCAAAGCTTTGACCAGGGTCAGTCTGACCCACAAACAATTTAAAGTTTAGAGCCAAAAGAATTCTATTGTATAACTTTTTTTCTTTAAATCCTTATATATTAAGTCAGTTTATATTGCAGTCCCAGAAGTATTACTATAATGATATCTCTTTATTTAATAAATCTATATAGCACTTTTACATACTTGGTAACACAAAGTTCTTTACACCAAGTGTACCAAGATTTGAAGGTTCCTGATTAATGTGGGGAACTACTAAAAATAGACAGTGTGGCCAGACTACCAAAGTCAGACTAAGTTTACAGCATTTTGTTTATAGCAGAAAAAGTAAAGAAAAAAAAATAAAGAGGCTATTTGGGCTTAATTTTTTCCAACCTGATGACATTTTCTTTCCTATCCATAAGGTTCACACAATTCAGCTTAAATTCAAAAGACAAACTAAGTCAAGTTGACCTTTTTTATGTAATGGAACCATCCTGGATGAAGGTCTCACAAATAAGCATTTTCTTAAATTGATAGCCAACTAAATATTCCATTATTGTATACCGCAAGATCATTTTTTAGTTTCTGTATTTAAATCATATCATAGAAAAAATAAAGACCTAAGAAAAAAAAAAGTGACAGATGAGGAAGAACTTTCAGTGAGCGTGAAATGGAATGATCTGATGCACTGCACTAACCAAGTAAAAAATAGCATAAAAGATCCACCCCGACGAGTTGTGTTTTTGGTGTTTTTAACATGTTCTTGTGACATTTTTCTGCTCATGGAGGGCATATACTAGGAAAAGTATGCTCACAATTGTGTTTCTCTTTATTGAAATCATGAGTCAGGATTAGACAAGAAAATGTCTTTGAAAAATTGTGAATTTCTGATGAACTACTGCCACCCGGCAGAAACTTTGTCCTAGAAAATGACACGTTTTTTGATTTTGCTTAAAAACAAAGTAATCCCATTTTAAAGACCACTGGGGATGATTTGAAAAAAGCGCAAAAAATGATCAGAGTGGGTCTTTAAGAAAAAAAACAGCCCCAATCTTCCACTGTATGTGTTGATGAGGAGCTTCGTCTCTTCACAGCATTTACAAATAAGATGGTTTAAATCATTCTGTGATGTACACTTCTTCAAGGTAAGTGTATTATTTTTCCTGTGAAAAACACATCTCGTCATATCCCTTGTTCTCTTTAATTTGCTAAATGCATAAATATGCATATTTGCATTCACCTTGTAGCAAACCACACCAGAGTTCACTTGCAAGTAAACCACAGTTTTCTGGTTTGGTTTGCAGTAGCATCGAGGCAAACGTTCACACTTACTGAATCTGGAAGTTTGGGAACAAACTCAGTGTGAAAGGCTCCTATATGAAAACAAACCAAGTTTGCTCCAATTTATGTTCCTTAGTATGGTTCAAAAGTTCTGCCAACTTCAATGTTCTGCTCACTTCTCCTATATAAAGAAGAATGAGAGCAAGTCAAGCAGATGAACAACAGCTTAGTGAAGGGAGGCCGTCTGAAAGCAGAGAAACCACCTAAAATCCCTTAAGTGAAACACAAAGCGGACAAATGTCTTTCTGTGTATCACATAACCGAGGGGAGTACTTTTACAGGATTTCCCATGTCACAGGTGAGCTTTTACTGTACAGCCAACTTAAGCACTGACAACTGCTGACCTTAACAGTTAGGAAGGAGTTACAGCTGATGTCACACACAGTTACGAGTTCTGGACTTCTCTCTCATGATATTTATGTGAACACAGACATGAAAAGCAAGCCTTATAGTTGGACATTTGGACACCATTTCAAAGCTTTCTCCTGGCTGTCTTTGGTAAATGATATTGATAGATATTTTATAGCTTTTAGACTTGAAGTTGATTTAAAAAAAGGAACTTTCAGCAACTAATCTAAATTAGCAAAAACGACACTGAGCTCTTAAATCTTTACTCTAATAAAAGTTAACTTTAAACTGTAGGTTTGGTTTTGATACGGGAGCACACATAGTAGATGGGTGCATTAAAACATCAATAAATCAACCTCAGCTTAAAAGATTCTGTGTCTTGCATGTATAATCTATCTGGAAAGTGATGTAATGGCATTCATTAGAGTCTCCATATGTTTTAAAGTCGTTTTTGTCTGCACAGCTCCATGGTTCCTGTTTGCCTCAAAGGAACGTCTACTCTGTAACAGCTTAATGCCTCTCATATGTGAGCTGCAAACAAAACTGTCCAACATGGCCCACTAGGTTGCCTCTACTATGCACAGAATGCAAATATTAGCATTAAGGGGCCCGCAGAAGGGACAGGCATGCTTTCTGTGTTCAAAACAGTCATGGGGATTTTACAAAGGGAAGACCTCCTTCGGGTTAAGGCCTTTTTTTTTACATAAGAGACATAAATAAATGTAATTTTTTTCAGGGAACTGACATCAAAATAACTGTGCAGTGTTTGAAAGTGTTTGTAAGTAAAATTTTGCACATTTAAGGATTTTTAGTCAGGATTTTTGAATAGCACATTATTTTCTAAATCTGAATCGAGGTAGGGACAAAGGTAAACAAAAGTAAAGACATGTTTTCATTCAATAAAAAAGATTCAATAAAAGTAACTTTATTTAAAAAAACAGTATGTTTTGGCCAAGCTCTACCACTTTTACCTTTCCAGTATCAATTTAAAGGAAAAATGATTTAGTTAATGTAAGTTCAATTCTGCTATAATAGATAGGATTTGCCCTCAGGCTTACTCCATAATATTTTTTAAAAAAAGTGAAAATTGTTTTAGCTGATGGCAGATTTGTGCTGTGATATGATCGCCCTCCAGCTCTGTACAATTGATATATCACAGTACAATATCATTTAACAATCACTTTATCTGAGTAATCTACAGTTTTTTTTTATTCAAGATCATGTTGGGTTGAGCGTCTTGCCCAGAGACACCATGGCTGTGAAGCCTGGGAATTGTATTGTCAATTTCTTGTGGATATCTTATAGGTTTATGTCTCTATTTGCATCTTCTGTTTCTTTCTTGAACGCACTTTGTGCGTTGGTTCAACCCTGTAAAGCAGAACATAAATCATTCAAATGCCCTTTTCATGAATTTTAGTGAGACTATCACAAAAGCTCTACTTTTTCTGAAGTTATTTTTCTCCTCATCATAAGCTATACTCTTTAATGGCAACTAATGTTTTCAGCATCATCATTTTCATTGTCTAAAGCAAAGTCTTTTCTGTATTTTTTGTACAAATTCAGAACACATGTTTGATTGCATTTTGTGATTTTCTTTTTGCGTGACTTTTGATAGCTGTATTGCATCACTGCTCATTCTCGCACTACAATTTTCCCTGGTTTATTGTTGGATTTTGTTCAAAAAACTACCTGCAATATGTGAAATGTGTGAAGTAGGATGCTAGATGTTTTAATGTGGTAAAACCCCTCACTACACACTTTATACACTTTAGACAGACATTACCATTTTCGTAAATTTTTCTCTTGTTTAAACTCTAAAAGTGTAAACTTTTGTGGAAAAACCGGTCCTGTTGTAGGATGAAAGCTAAGATCTGATTGCGATTGAAAATGTATGTAGACTCTAAAGGCAGAATGCATTCTGTATGTGAGACGTGGAACAGAAGAGATTGATTGACAAGGTCAACAGCCAATAATGATGCAGAACATGAAGAACCTGTGAGCTGTTTAAAAAAAGGAGCATGAAATTAGAGAAAAAAATCTTTGAGACTGCAAAAGGTGAACTTCAATATAGCGATGGAACACCATATGTATTTTTGGAGGTTTCTCTCGTATTTCTTTCTGAGTTTTGAAACAAATAAAATATAGGACTTTAAAAGGCAGCAAAATATTGAATGTTAGCCAACTAATAATAATAAAAAAAAACTGAAGATGCAGCAACTGCAAAGAAACTAGAATAATAATTCTCAAATAGGGTATACAACTAAGCCAGTTCTTGCATGATGAACAACTAGCGCATAAAGGTGACTACAAAGGTCTACCAGGAAACCAAACCCAACTCAGGTGTGAGCACCAAAAGGAAATAAATCAGCAAACAACAGGAAAGGCAGAACTGAGGGGGCGTGGTGTCGCGGTTAACCGCATTCCACAACCCCCCCCAAAACACAAAAGCCCCCGGCGGCCGCGTCGCAAATGACTACAATTACAACCAGTATTCTTTATTAACAAATAAGAGTAACAACTAACTACTACCTATCTAAATAATGAACAAACTATATAGGTGTTGTAGAATGACTGTGTGTGTGTGTGTGTCAGCGTGCTGCGTGTGTAGAAGGAAGGAGCGCACACACGTGTGTTAGCTGCACGCGAGTTTCACCTGTGCTCTCTGGTACAGACATCTTCTCAGGATATTATATATTGCCCAGTAATAAATAAAACTGCAGACACTTTGTCACCTTTCCGTTAGACATGAAGCCTGACACCCATGAAGAACGTGGGCAAGAGGCACCGCCTTTGTATATACAGACACGTAACTTTGCGCTGCACAGAATAGTTCCCAAATAAAACATGTAGTGATAAGAACAAGTAATAGGCCCCCCCCAACACAAAATCCTCCGGAGAGCGTCCGTGTCGCGCACTCAAGAACGCACGCAGCTTTTAATGGAAATGTATACAATGGAAATTAATAATTAGAATGCAGTATTTCCTCGCGAGATGGAAACTTCTGTTGTAGAATGAGGATGTGTATGTGCTTCTGAAACCGCGCGCGTGTAAGAAGAGGGAGCGCGCCGCCTGCAGCGTAGAGGGAGTGAGAGGCACGACGCTGGGAGTGAGAGAGAACAGTAATAAAAGGTTTCCCCCAGAAACCCTTGAAGTCTAAACACAAGAATAGCAGAAAAAGTAAATTATCAGCAAAGATGAATGTGTTTTAATGTCTTTATTATAGCTCCAATCACGCACCATATGCAAAATTTTCCAAAAAAGAAAAAAACATTAAAAAAAAAAGTATGGTCATGACCTCATCCCCGCGGTGATGAGATGCGGTGATGCGGTTATCGTCACACCCTTAGGCAGAACTTTTACAAAATAAAACAGGACGTTAAAAAAAAAAAGTTTTTATGAATTCATTAATTAATTCATCTTTTAAACCCATTTTGTCCGTCTCGGGGTCACTGGGCTGCCGCAGCCTATCCCGGCTACTCGTGAGTGAAGGCAGGGGACATCCTGGACAGGTCTCCAGTCTGTTGCAGGGCCACAATCACACACCCATGCACACACATTCACAACTAGGGACAATTTAGAGTTACCAATTAACCTGTGAAGCATTTTTTGGACGGTGGGAGAAAGCTGGAGTCTCTGGAGAAAACCATTGCATGCACAGGGAGAACATGCAAACTCCACACAGAAAAGCCCCACATTGGTGTTCTGGTTCAGGTCCCCCAGCCAGGACTTGAACTGGGGGCCTTCTTGCTGTGAGGCAACAGCGCTAACCACTGCTAACTTTTAAAAATGTGCCAATTAAACAGAAGATGGTCAAAAGAGGCTATAAAAAAGCCTGGACTATAAACCATGTACATGAGTCCTTTTATTCTACTCTACTAATGTTTGATGTCACTTTGCTTGGCTGTGTCCTTTTTAATTACCGGTACTTATTATTTGTTTTGTTGCCAACCCCTATTTTAAGTTAGACTAAAAAAATCATCCATGAATTATGAAAGCTGCTTACCAGTGGCCCGATTTTTCCAGCTTTTCCAATGTCCCCTATCTCCCCCTGAAGCAGTAAACATACAAACAGAGAAAATATCAATTTTAATAATATCATAGCTTTGCTCAGGCATTATGCTGCTGTCTACAGACAAGATATACGAGAGCCAAAATGACACACTCCACTAGGGTTAAAAATATAAAAGCATCTAAATAATCTTAAAGCGCTGACCGATATTAACTTTTAAAAACCACAACTTAGGATAAAAAACCTAACCTACCTTTAAACCTTCAGGGCCAGGTTCTCCAATGTATCCTTTTCTTCCAGGCCTTCCCTACATAAACATGATGAGCAGACAGAGAGATGTGTTATGGATATCACTTTGTAACTGCTTTCTTCCAAACATTAAGTTAACTTTTTTTTCTGGAACACCTTCAAACATTAAAGTCTGTGTGTCTTTTTGTGTGTACTCTAAGTGAAATACTGGGGATCCTTACAGTGGGGCCAGAGCTGCCGCGGGGGCCGAGTGGTCCTTCATCGCCCTGCAGAGTCACAGTACGAATTATCATACACACAAACAAATGACATTGCAATCCTTACATGATACATGTACTTGCTGAAAATAGACACCAAACATTGCAGACAAAATAAAACCTGCTGAATCGAAATTTTTACAGGAACTTTATTGCAGGAAAAACGATTGCATCGATTACAAACTAAGTAAAAGCAGAAGCATGGCTAAAGACCCCTTTGAACGGCTATACGTCATAATCAAAACATGGTGTCCGTTAATACAACCAAGCTTTTCCTTACTGAACAGCAAACTAAATAACAGAAATCTTTTAATCCAACTGAACATGATGTGCTGAACACCTTTGGGTGTACAGTCTTACTGAAAACCACTGTATGTCCAATTTCCACCCCAATGTCTTTATGCATCAAGACTTGTTCCTTAATTTGTGTCAAATGCAAGTGTGTGATCTTGGAAAACACAAGCCAGTTCCACATCTCTGTAGCCCCAATGTTGCACTTTAACTTTTAAAGTTACACAGCGCGTAGTGTTAACTGATCTCTTTTATTTCGACAACTGCACAAAGCCAAGTTTTAAAAGGCACTGAATGCTAAATCACACTGAAGCATGCCTAAAGATATCAAAGAGCGAGCCAAAGCCTTTCAGAAATGATTAGCTTGTACCTGTATTAATCATTCTTGCCTTGTTCAAATCATCAGAGAAATCCCGCCATGAGCCAACTTTTTTTTTATTTCCTTGTCACAGGGAATCAAACACCCAGAATTCATTTGGTCTGTCTTACCTGTGTACCTTTTGGCCCTGGTGGGCCTTGGGGCCCTCTCACACCCTGAAGACCCTGAAAATTATTAATTTGTGTGAGCTGAAATAGATACATTCTAAATCCCAAAATAAGTATAATAAAAGCGTTTTCACCTTAAGTCCTGGGGGGCCGTTAGGCCCAGGCACTCCAATATCTCCAGGGAATCCCTTTACAATGTAAAAGACATTTTATCATTTATGGTCGACATATCACCTAAATCAAGACCGTAACAAAATATTGTGGTTTGTTTTGTAACTTTGTTTATAAAAAGATCTATAAATCTTTCTCTCTCTCCTTCACTATCTGTCTGTCTGTCTGTCTGTTGAAGAAGGAAAATAAAAATGTGCTGCTGCTGTTGTTAAGAGAGTTTGGAGCCCACAGGTTGGTTAAGAAATAACTGTAAGAAGCTGTGATAATTTGATGAAGTTATACTTGAATGGTATTGATGTGTTTTTTGCAGCATAAAGAAGCCATAAGGAGAAAAGTGTTTTGCAACTGGACATTAATTGTTTGGAATCATTTGCACCCTCATAGACCAGAGGACACAAATATACACTTTATACCTAATGCAAGGAACACACAAATTAATTTCAATTATGTTCTTTTAAAAAAGTTCACAGTGTGTGTAAATGTGGACATTTTATTTCCAAATCACAGGTCACTGTGGTTGCAGCAAAGGTCAGAAAACAATACAGAAGATCACTCATCATACAAGGTATATTATATGTTATGTAATCTTGTTATTTGTGTGCATGTGTGTGTTGCCCTTCTCCAGCCCCCCTTTGAATGACATGGACATAAGGAAACCAGTGATGTCAGCTAATCTATGATTTTGATTTTTCAGGTAGAGCACATGGATGGGTAGTGGAGCGGGCTCAGCAGCATGCAGAAGGGTTGATTTTCCCAGCATGCTTTCATGTCTTTGTTGAGTTCCACATAAGTTTTGGACCAAAAACTTTTTTATTTTTTCCAAACAATTTCAGGTAGTGGATGTGTTGATTTTCAAGAACCAAATCTAACTTTAAAAGGTTTTGTTTGTTTGCGTTTCTTTATGCAAAGGTGCATCTTAATACAAAGCCACAGAACAGCTTCATTTTTAACTGGCCAGGAGTCTGCTGAAAAAACAAGATATTAAACCTGTCTATGCCACAATTAAGTTTAATGTTATTGTAGTGTCTGGGATGAATGTACATAAATGTATAACTGTTGTATTTTAGATAACCCCATTGAACTTCATAGGAATATGTATCAGAAACTGCGATTATTAATGTTTTAAAGCGAGCAGCTATTTTTCCACTAGGAGTGGATGATGTTTTATAATGTCTAATGTCTTCCTGGTGTGTTTGAAACATAAGTCTTTAAGTCCATGGAGATGAGTGTCACATATTAGAACTCGACCAATCACAAGTAACCTTTTGGGCGGTGTATAGTGTTACATGCATAAACAAATTGAAACCAACAAGAAAACGTAATCAAAAGACTGATTACAGTATGGGTGTTTTGAACAAACACAACAGTAATGCAAGGGTAAGGAGTAGGGCTTAAATAATTAACCAATTAATTGATGAATCGATTTCTATTACTAGCGTCCAATTAGATCGATCTGGCTGAGGCAGAAACTAATTAAATCAACCAACACCATTTAAAGGTCGTTTCAGAATGAATTAAATTGATTATATTGATATTGGAAAATATTATATGAATTTAGACATGGTAGATTTAATGTACTATAAACATAAAAATGACCAAGTGAACCCACATCAGAAAACACACACATGTGATGGCAGGAAAAACTGATCAAGCCATCATCGCAGTCCAATGTCTGGAAACACTTTAAATTTTGCAAAGACATGTGACCATACAGTGTGGTAGAATGTTCTAATAATGTTTAGTTTGTGTTATATTTATGTGGAAAAACAGCGGTGAGCTGAAATTTGTTAAACTAAAATGTGAATGAATTCTTGTTTTCTTGTTTACTTGTTTGTTTGAACACATATTTAATTTACACGTGATTGTCTTGCAGGAAATACAAGAAATCTGGAAGACTTGTTGCACTGTTCAGTATCCAGGTATTTATCTCTGAGTCAAACTGGTTGAAGTTTTGGCTAAAGAAATATAGCAAAATATGCAGAATAGAGAAATACATGGATTTGCTACTTACTTCTGGTCCTGGAGGCCCAGGTGGTCCTTGAGCCCCCGTCTCTCCAATTTTACCCTGTTTAGTATGACAACAATAATTCATGGAGCCAGAAAAAAAAACATAACTTTGCGTTTGTTCATTTAGTTTTAGTTTAGTTCAATCTGCCTACTAATCATCCCTCAGGCAGTTACTTCTGCAGAAATTATGATTATTCGTGTCAGTTGAATAAGGGCTTTGCCTTTGTCAGTGAGGTCAACCGAGGCTGCATGGTGCTATATTTGTCAGCACTCTCACCTCACAGCGAGAAGGTCTTGGTTCAAATGCCAGCTAGGGTTTCTTCTCATGGATGTGTGGGTTTTCTCTGAGCATTCTGGCTTCCTCCCATAGTCCACAACATGCTTCATTGCTTAATTAAAGATTCTAAGTGATCCCTTATGTGTGAATGTGTGTGGGGTTGTCTGTCTCTGTGTGGCCTGCAATGAAAAGAGTGAGCCCCATCTTCACCTGAATGTAGCTAAGTAGGCTCCGAATACTGTAAAAAAAGGTGATTAGGAGTGTATAAGACGTTAGACCAAGTGTGCTATGATCCTTTTACTAAAATCTTTGGTTTGAATTTCCACATCTCTTTGTGTTGAAGGTTTTTATGAGAACTGATGGGGGGTAAACATAGAAACAAAGTGCTGCAAGATGTTCCTAGAGATAGATATTAAAGAATTAAAGGAAGCAAAGAGACATTCGACATACCGATGGTCCTGGCATCCCTTTGGGCCCAGGAGGTCCAGGTGCACCAAGAGCTCCCTGAAAGAGGCAGATACTCTTTCATTAATATCATTTATTTACATACATACACAAACATTATCATACAATAATGTGCAATTAACAATTTGCAAATAGCAAATGAAGATATTAACTTCTACCTATTCCATAGATTAAGCTTAAGTAATGTGCTTGGAGTTGAGGAATGACTGGTAAATTATTTGAGGTCTAACTAAATGGAGAAGAAACGCATTTGTGGATGTTGGCTTTACCTTATCACCTTGGTACCCCATCTCTCCAGGCTCCCCCCTTTGTCCCACTTCACCCTAGATTTCATAGTATCACACACAGATATAAAACAACACTGCCCTGCCAAAGCAACTAAAACATCACAACAGATTTAGAGATTCATATGACTTCATCACTGCATATACAGTAGATATTCTAACAAAGCTAAATGTGATCTAGAGATGGATGATAAGGCAAAATATTTGACTGTGTGAGATTTCGGCCATACGTGCAAAACGTTCTCTGTGGAAATCACTTCCTCTGGATCAATTCAAACTGTTTGACCAGCCAAGATATTTATAATAAATTTTTGTTTTTCACATTTTGTCAATTAGAAAATGTGCTATGTTTCCTTAAATAAAGCTGCTTTGTGCTGTGCCACAACTTTTTTTGGCAAAAAGTAAGCCCCACCCACATCTTGTTGGTGGGTAATCTTCTTTTATTATAATTTGTAGTCGGGTCATTTGCTTGATTTTTTTCTTTTCCTTCCTTTACTTTGTGAAGCACTTTGTGAGTCACCCCCTGTGAAAAGTATTACATAAATAAAGATTAAGGATGGACCGCCTGTTCTAACAAGGTTACTGCTGCTTCCATTTGTCTAAATAATCTCTTTTATTTTATTGACTCATTGACAGAGTTCATTTATATGTACCTGACTTGGTAGGACCTTTATTTCTTTTTAAATAACATGACAAATAAATAGAATTAGTTTATTTCTCCTGATGGGAAAAGCCGAAAGAGGAAGGAGTTTATTTCTCCTGATAAGCTCAACTTTTCTGGGGGCTTCAGCACAAACTCCTCCAACCTTCCCCAACTGTCAGGCCATTATACAAAATTTCTATACTTTTTTTACTTGTCAAGTTTTTGTGAACTTCTGCTTGATAAAGGTTACCACTTTGCCTATTGATTACTTGAGCTATTTTAAAAAACATTTTTTAAAATATTGATAAGATGCTGTAAATTAAATAATAATAATGCATTGGATTTATCTGCGCTCTTCCATTGTGTGCATTATTTATTCACTCTTCATTTATACTTGGAGATGGTAGAGGTGTGGCTGCCAATTCATGCCTATGGCCCCTCTGACCATCTCATACATGCTGGTAGGCAGTAGTGTTAAGGCTCTTGCCCAAGGACCCCCACTGGGTGATGTGTATTGCTTTATGTTTATGGACATGGTAAATGACCCCAGTGCCCTGTGAATTGAACCCTGGATTCCTGTGTGGCAGCCCTTTACCTTACCAACTGAGCTAACCCAGCCCCAATTGTATCCCTGGTACAGTGTATCGATGTTACAGTGATACACTGTCATTTTTGGCCTGGCAGTAAAGTTATGATGTCTTTTTATGGTAAAAGATTTAAAAATATATAATTATTACTTTTATTATTATTTTACTGAGGATTGTGTGAACCCTAACCCCCAAACATTGACTGTTTGGGGGTTCTTTGGCACTAAACCATGTAACCCAGGGCTAAAATACAAAAACTAAACCACTGACATTCTGCATTTATGTGCGCTGCAATAGTATAAATATTTAGATCACCTTATCACCTTTCAATCCAGGCAGGCCGACTTGTCCCGCTGGGCCCTACAAGACAGATGCAAAAAACAGTCAAGAAAAGAAAAGATTCCCACAAAAGTTACCACTGTAGAAAAAGAAATTGTTGCGTCTATGTGGTCCCTGAGTTATAATTTCTAAATTCAAGGGATCAGCTTACCTGAGGTCCCGGCATGCCAGGCAGTCCCCGTAGTCCCTCAGGCCCCAGGTCCCCCTGTGGAGAGAAAACCCAGATGAAATTTGTGCATCAAAAACATGCTCCCTTATGATCAAGACTGTTGTCTGACATTTACAGGGATTCTTTAGTCTAAATACATGTGATCACTTGTGGAGCTTATTTTGTCTTTTCCTGCACAGACATTCCTTTTTGTCACATTCTATCAACAGTAGGAGGCAGAGCCAGTCATGGAGTTCTTATTTATCTATTTTGTTTTTGTTGTTTTAAGCCTGCTCACTGATGCCAGCCCATAATTTCTATTCACAAAAGTGTTAATGAACCACAAGGTGTTCTTTCAAAGACAGACAGGCCAGCTACTCAGCCACTGTTCTCCACTGTGTCTGAGACTTCATGGATCAGTGCTCTTTAAACAAGTCACATAGGGAAACTGAGATAGAATTTTCCATTGTAGTCCTGAGGGCCATCCCATTCAATCTTGACTGAAACTGCAGATTTAAAGAAAT
Source organism: Oryzias sinensis (assembly GCA_037389245.1). NCBI lineage: Eukaryota > Metazoa > Chordata > Actinopteri > Beloniformes > Adrianichthyidae > Oryzias > Oryzias sinensis. Next base: position 14,401,987 of record CM074498.1, on the reverse strand, counting down.
AGTGGCTCTGAAAAAGAAAAGTAATGATTTTTTTTTTTAAATCATTTTATTTTGTCAAAACTTACAAAAAGTGAGAATTACAATCAGCCTTTTTCTTTTTTACGGATTGTTGTAACTGCCTTGTAAGCAATGACAATTTTAATCTTTTTCACACTGCACTTCGGCAACATGCTTAGCGGCCACTTCCAATGAAAAGTAAAACCATGTAAAAGCAGGTTTGGGGCTTCTGTACCAAACTTCTTCCAACTGTAGGTGGCAGACTTGTGCTAGTAAACAGCAGAAAAAGAAAAAAAAGAAGCCACTCCTTGCTTGTCCAGTGTAAACAAGACCATGGGTTATACACACATTCTTGAAAGAGTTTCAAATTCCCAGTATATACGTAGCTTTAGACCAGCAAATATGTAAACAACAGCAACAGGAAAGGAAAAGAATTATCTACAGGAAAGGTTAATCTGAAGCAAGAGTGCATAGATGCACTTTTACTATTTTTTTTTGCAAGCCAAAGATCAGTGAGGTTGATCTTTGGTTTGCAAGTCCAGAATGGCACATTTTTATTTTTTGCCCTACATTTTCAGTGTCTTCCCTGTTGTACAATTTCATTTCGGGGAAGTACAGAAACCCAATCCCTACTGTAGCTGTGTCTCACAGTGTGTACTCTCAAACCCAATAAAGTCAATGTTACATGAAGACACAGAGCCTGTATGGATCAGGCATGGCAGTTATGTAGATACATATGTCAAAGAACACCAATTGAAATACACAAAGAGAACGGCTTCATCACTGCAGGGGGTTTTCAGTTGTATTCAGATGTCTCATACAGGTTGATGACTAAAAGTGAAACATTTTCGCGCTCTACATACAAAACAAGTGGCGTTGATTGCTCATTGAAAGCTAAATCAGTGGCCACGGCGGATGTGTTCCCTGGGTGCTGGCTCCACAAAGGGAGAGGAATCCCTGAGGTCTCTGGCAAGAACAAGAGCTGGGGATCACATTACATCTGAGTCTGGGGGTGTCCGTGTCCCTGTGGTGTGGGTTCTGGTCCTTGCCCCTGAGCGCTGGGCCTCGCCAAATTCCCAACTGTGGGCGAGACTGGTCGGGCCATGTTTACAACAACTCTTATGGACCCCCCCCTCCCCTGGGTGTCCTCGTCCTGGGCGGGGATGGCTGGCCCCTGCCTTGCTCTCTCCTGGACCAACTGTGGGCCAGGTGGGTGGCTGCCTGGAGCGTGGGGAGGGTCTCCCTGGCTCATACCTGAGGTTGGGGGGATGCCCAGAACTCCTGGGTGGTGGTGAGATGCTTGTATGGGGCTGTGGGCGCTATTTTGGAGCGGAGCCCCATGTTGGGCCCTCTCAGCACGGGGGGGCTGCTCTCCTGGTTAGGCTGGAGCTTGCACTCTCTGCCCCCCCATATGCCTCCCTGCTCTCTGGCTTTGGGGGCCCCCGTGGCGGTCCTGCTGGCCCTAGCCTGGGTGGCAGATGTGATTGCCTGGGTGGCTATTGTTCACTATCTGCAGCCGTGTGGGTGTTTGGGGGTTCTAGCTGCCGCTGCTGCTACGGTGGGGGTCTTGGTGTGGGGATGACTGGGTACTCTCCCTCCTTCTTTTTACATTCCATCATCCATTTTAGAAGAACATAAACAATCACTCGCTCCTGTTTGAATTATCGTCAATCAGGAGCAGATGAAAAAATGCTGTTTAAAAAAATAGCTTATTTGTCACATAGAAAATACCCTGGGTGGGCAACAAGCTCCCTGCTCTAAACTCCCAGCAAAGGAGAGGGGAAAGGAGGCAGTGTTGTTCTGCGCTAAAAGTCCCGCCCATAACTTAGAGGTAAATTTCTACTGAACTACTGCCTCTCTGCAGAAACTATGTCTTGTGCCATACAAGGCACGTTAATGTTGGGGGTGGGGTCATCTGGAGCCCACAAGACAGCGCGCTGAAACTTTTTTTTAAATAATTTTTTATCTTCTCTGGTTACCATGGTAGACATTCAATTTTGTCCACCTTTGTCCTTTGTCATGGAAGGGATAACACGTCAATGTTAGGATAGCACACGTGCTAGAAAACAACACAGGTATTTCGATTTTGGCTAAAAATGGCATAAACAATTTTAAAGAAAATACTGGAAATGCTTTTAAAATAGATTAAAAAAATGATAAAAGTGGGACTTTTCAGACACAGGTGATTATAGGTTAGAAAAACATAGTTTGTAAAACATATTTTTTTAAACTTAGTCATTCTTTAGAGTTTATTCGGTTTTATGTACTTGTTCGCCTCCTTTTTATTCCACCCTTCTGGAGAACCTAACTTAAGATTCATGCATTAGGCCATTATCAAATCACTGTTTCACTGAAAAGAAGAAATTACTAACATTGTGGGATGACAGATTTTCAACTTTTTTGTGAACTTTTCAGTAACTTATGCACTGTTTATAGCTAACGACAGACAGATGAAACACTCAGTTACCAGCAGCAAACAGGCACACCCAGAGTGATTATCATCCCTGCATCCATCATCAGGACCTCTTTAATGCTGACAGCTATGATGTGCGTCTTATTTATTCTAATGAAGAAAGACAGCTGGATTCAAAGACATCGTGTCATTAGCAGTGCAGCTGTAAGTGTTATTTCCTGCCTCATGACGCGTTTTCCTGACAATATTCAGCTTCAATGCTTTTCTTTCAGCATGTTCAGCCTGTGCGTTCAGCTTTGCATCCTTTCCTATTGAGTCTTGTTGACTGATTATAGTCTTGAAAGAAAGAAGCCAAAAATGGCTTAATATAACCCTTGACAGAGGCTTGTATAGAGGAAATGATGAATGGTACAAAGAGATTACTGCCATCACAAACACAAAATCCTTCTTCTTTAAGGGTTATAGTTAGAAAAGAAATATGTGCATCACTTTTAAATATCCAAATATACACATCAAAGTCCTGTAACAATGAATTAAAGCACCAATATTTTAATAAAAATGCTAAACAATCAACAATTCCTCAAAAGCAGGAACTTTTCCCAGCTTTTTTTGTTAAGTATTTCTTTACCTTCAAAACATCAGCTTTAAAAATGTAATTCCTACTATTCCCTATTGTTGCAACACTTGAAATGAACAGTGGTGCTAAATTGGGGCAAATTTGATTTTACCTTGTTTAATAATTGTTCAATAATTGTTGTTTCTTTCATTCATCTTCTCTTTTTTGCAAACTGCAATTCTTCTCCTCTGTGGAAGATTTTCTCCTTATTTATACTTTTTGAGTTTATTAAGCAGGAACGGCACAGATTTTCCTCCTCATGCTAAAACAGAAGTTCACAATATTCAGTCAAAAATAGATTGAGAAAAAAAAATACATTAATAAAAATATAGAGCGGGTATGACAAAATAAAACCTCAAACTCTGCCCTACCAACAAAAAAAGTATTAAAGAATTATATATAAAAAAATAAATAAAATAAAAACATGTTTGGATCAACGTAATATCACAAAAAACAGTCTTAAATAAACCCCAGCCATTCAGATGAAGCACTCAAAGATTTAAGACAAGAAATTAAAAAAAACATTTAGTAACTAAAATCACCAAAAAGGGTCTGACTCACCCTTAGACCAGGAAACCCACTGATACCAGTCCCACCAACTGGCCCCTGTGCAGAAGAAAGAAAATACAAAAGACATTCAGGATAAAAGCCCAATAATTGCAAATATTACTAACATTACTCATAATTTACCCAAGCAAAAACCTGCTTAAAATTCTCTGTAAGAAAAAAAAACTGAGTATCTTGAAAACTACTGATAAATTACTTACCTAAGATGTAAAATATTTTACCAAACTATATTCTGAGATTATTTCTGCAATAAAATAATAAATTGCTTTAAAAATCTTGAAATTTATCTACATAAAAGTATACAAACACATTAAGCCATCTTCAGTAATTGTAAAGTAATAGGAAATAGTGATAGTATAGCAGTTCCAATTATTATGAAGACTGAGCAAATGGGGTTTTGCTCCTTGGTTACAAGGAGAAAGCCTCAAAGCAAAACCGAAGGATGGCCAAGGCTTCCTGAGCTAAATGTGAACCAACAAAAGGTCTTGTTGGCCACCCAAGTTTTGCCAAAACAGCAAAACGGAAGCATCCAAGAAAACAACAATCCAAAATCAATTTCCCTTAAGACAACTTAAAAAAGGGGAAGAATTTAAAAACATGATGATTAGATTTCAAGAGAACTTAAGCCAAAGCCCAAACACGACAAGGCTGTAGGTGAAGACGTTAAAATGAAAGGGATCTACGACTTTACAAGCTTCTGAATCACTGGGGAAAAACAGGTTAAAAAAATGGTTAAATAGGAGTGGCCTAGTAGGACCTGCAGCTGGAGGGCTGCTGGTTCAAGTCCTGACAGCAGAGCTGTGCAGTGGAAACAGTAAATCTATTGTTGTGAATGGAAAAAGAAAGCTGTATAACTAAGGGTTAAGAAAGTTGTGCTTTTTCATATTTTTAAGGCACACTTTGTTTTTCAAACAGTTAGGAAATCGTCTGAACTCTGGTGTGGATTGAAGAAGCGAGTATCTGTTCCCTTGCAAGTAAACTTTAGTGCGATCCAGAAACAATGTGAATGTGTCTGGACAATTCAGAGGACAAAGGAGGGAGAACAAACGAAAAAGGGATAATGTGGGATGTAATTCCAAACAAAAAGAAGATACAGATAGTGATGAAAGTCTAGAAAAAAAGTAAAGAAAACTTCTGTCTGGTAAATGTGGTAAATGGAGTCAAAATGGGTTGACTGTCAAAGGACTAGTAGGTCAAGCTGCTCTGTTTTTTGCTGTTTCATGCCATGATTTAATTTTCTTTTTATCTCTTCTTTTCAACGAATACTGCCCCCAAAGGGCGGTTGTTGTAACCGTCTTTTTGGCTCATTTGGTCCTAACTAACTGAAGATGGAAACAATTTCTGCACTTCCTGTGCTTTTGAACCAAAGTTTCAGATTTCCCTGGAGTAAAACCACTCTCTGAGATTGTTAAGTGACACCTGGTGAGCTAGTAAGGTAGGCAGCTAGAAGAACCAGAGGTCAGACTGCATTTCTTACCTCTTTGCCATCTGGACCAGGAGGACCCCTCTCCCCTACGTCACCCACCACACCCTGTAGGAGAAGAACATCCCTATCTAGATCACAAAATGACATTAAAAGAAACACACAAAGGGGTGGAGGGTGGGGTTAGTATAATAAAAACAGTTAAACCAACATGTTTATAGTTGATTTACTTTACATGGAAAGGAAGCTGGTGTCTATCACATAAAACTAGATTTGACAAGTGCTGATGATGTAAATGAGAAAAGGAAATAAAAACAGATGCTAGGATTTTTTTCAAACCCGTAGGACAACCTTGTGGCAAAGCTAATTAACTTTGATTTTCAGAAAAAATAATTTTATCATAAAATAAAGCGAAACCCAGCAGTTAAAAAGCTTTGCTCCGCAAAGGCAATGACACAAACCCTTAAGATTCTCAAGAAGTTGTAAGTTATAGCTAAGATTTCTTTTTTGCATCCTATGAATGGGCAGAAGGTATAACAGAGTGAGAATTACGTGTCTTCCTTTAGGGCCAGGCTTTCCAACAGGTCCAGGTATGCCCTAGAAAACAAAAACATACCCAGATGAACCTAAAATTTTCAAATGAAAGAAAACCATTCTCCATTATTTTATTAGAGATAACGTTTTTAGTGCACCAAGCTTTTTATCGGAGTAAAATTGTAACGACAAACTTCTCACTCTTAGTTAGGCTAATTGTAGGGTAGGTATTTTTTAACCCATTTATGATAATAAACACCAAATATCAGCAAAACATTGGTATTGATCATATTTGCATTAAAAGGTTTTTTAAAAGGTATTTACTCCATTGAGGTTTTAGCTACTGAATTTACCAAAATACATCAGTTTTTACAAAGATGAAAATATCACTATGCCTGCACCAGACCTCAATATGTTGGAATATATGAAGGGACTTAGAAAAGTTTAATGTGATGTGACAAACTTGGATGCCAACTACTTCATTCTATTTAATAAATATTCTAAAGTGATCCACTTTTGGATCCTTTACAATTCTATGAAATTCTATATAATTATGCCTAAATCAAACATTTACATAATCTTAAGCAGAGAGAATCAGCTTTGCACAGTTATGCAACATTTTACAGTAGTAAATTGTTTATGCAATTAACGTAAACCAGTGTCTGAATGTGTGAGTGAATGTGTGTGTGACTGGGTGAATGGGTCTGTGACTGTAAAGCGCTTTGTCCTTGTAGGAAGAAAGGCGCTATATAAGTATACGCCATTTACCATTTACCATTTACCAAACCGACTGATCCTAAAGCTGCTCTTTCTCTGTGTTAGAGCGTTTGGAATTGTGTTACTTGTTTAAACGGTCAAAGAGTTATTGCAGTTCAAAGAGCGTGTGTTATTATTTCCTGTCGCTGGCAACAGCTCCAGTACTAACAGGTTAAACACGTAAATGATGTTAATAATAAAAAATAAAAAAAGCATCACTCACTTTTTCCCCCTCCAGCCCAAGTGGTCCAGCAACGCCAGGAAGCCCTATGAAACCCTAAAACAGGGAGGGGGGGGGGCGGTTAAACTTATCAGACAACATTTACAAATCCTTTCCGAAAAATCTGAACACCCTTTCCCAGATGAGCGGGAGAAGATGGATGGATATTGAACATTCATGGAATATAGATTTAGGCCCACTCTTTAGTTAATTTCAAGTATTTATTTTTAAATTTTTACATACACTGGGGTTCTAGCACATAAAAGACATAAAAATAACATTTCTAAAAATTAGAATATTCTGGTGAAATCTGCCCAAATTTTGCATGGCATGAATGTTTTAAACTGAGTTTCAACAATAATCATCTACTAAACTCAAAGCACCTGCACAGGTTCCCCAGGTGGCATTCAAGTGGTTCAGTTAGTTTCAACTGCCTCAGTTCGGCTCATTATAGAAAGGACTTCAGTCTTGACGACCAGCTAGATGACCATCACTCCATAGTCTGGGTAAGCCACAAAAGTCTCTAGCTAAGGAGGCTGGCAGTTCACAGAGCGTCATGTCTACGCAGATCAAAAAGTTTAATGGAAGGGCAAAATGTGACAGGACGAGATGCAAAAGAGGCGACTGTGGGCTTCAGCGGATTATGAAAAGGACACAAAAAACTGGTGAGGAGAAGAACCCAAGATGCCTAAAGACCAGCGTGAAATCTCCACACTCAGTCATCATTTGGGGTGCAATGTCCAGCTCTGGTGTTGGTACTTCAACAGTCTACCAGTAGGTTTTAAAGGACTCCATGATTCCTTAGGGTCGAGATGGAGAGACAGATTTTTATCTTCCAGCAGGACCTAGACCCTGCCCATACCGCCAGAAGCACCAAAACCTGGTTTGATGCCCATGCCATCACAGTGCTTGACTAACCGACCAACTCGCCGGACCTAAATCCCACTGAAAATGTTTGGGGTTTCATTGAGAGGAAAACGAGGGGCGCAAAACACAACAAAACAAAGAAAAGCTGATGGCAAGCATCATGAAAATCTGGGCTAAGCAATGCTACAAGCTGAGTGCATCAATGCCATGGCACATTATTGTTATCATTTAAGGCAAAGGGATTTCCAAGCAAGCATTGAAAATGGACATTTCATTTTGAAAATACTTTAGTTTGATTAATCTCCGTTTTTACCTTTTTGCAAAAACTGAGAAGCACATGGTGATTTCTCCAGAATTTCTTAATTTCCTGAAATCCAGTTTTTGTGAGTTTTTTTGCTGGAAGCCCAATTTATGTAAAAATAAACAAATAAATACTTGAAATAATTAATACACTTTTCCATGATATTCTAATTTTTCCAGAAAGGGCCTGTGTACCTTTATGGTCAAAGGCTCTCCAAAATTATATGGTAGGGGATGAGCACAATCACCACAATAAATGTTGTGGGTTCTTTTTTATGTAATATTCTTAGATTTGTAAAAGTTCCCTTTCTAATAATTTTTTCTTGCATTTTGTTTTTTTAAACCCCTGGTTTTTTTTGCCTTCCAGTCATGGGTCAACAGCTCTTACTCAGACAAAGTTCAAGTTCCAAACTTGCATCCAATTGTAATCTTTTACATGCACTATTCCCATCCTAATTTAAAGGGATTTTAATTAGAATTTATGAGTTTGGTGTTTTATTTTTAACTAACTGCTGTCTTAATTGTGTTTTTTCAGCTTTCCATAAGTTAAAATGCTGGTAGTTTAGGTTTAAAACAATCCCTTTCCCCCTAATAATAATAATAATAAATTTGCATTTTCATCTGGGTTGTGGTATGTGTCCTTAGACCCCCCCTCACATTTTCTGAGGCACACTCTTGGATGTCAGCGTTATCGGAGCCCTGTCCGTCTTCAAGTCTCCTTTTCACCATGCCAGCCCCAGCATGACACAGTAATCCCATCCATCCTCATTTTCTGAGTCGCAACATAAAGACCTTTCTCTCATCAGCTCGTTTGACCCCCTTCCCTCTGCTTTCATAATTCCTCCCCCATTTGTTACCCTTCTATCGTCTCCTCTTTCTTAAGTTCCCCTGTTTTGGGGCATTCCTCCCTGGGGGACCGAACCATAATGAGAGGAGCAAGTCAGCCTTCAATGGGAAAACTTAAAGTTGTACGAGTCCATGAAAGCAGACTATTATTACACCGCATATCAAAAATGCAAATCACATTCTGATACATCTTCGTGGAAAAAAGTAAAGAAGTTGAAGCCTGATATACTGTGTTTGAGGAAAGGAAAATTAAAGCAGAAGTGATGAAGAAAACAGTGCAAGACAAAAAGGAGATGTGTTACTCACACGGACGCCTTTAGGCCCGGGTATACCTTGTGGCCCTGCTGAACCCTAAAAACAAACAATATTAACCCGTTAATAGATAATATGGATGCTCATTTATGTACATCCTTCTACAGTTGTAATGAATCAGCCTAATAGGGTTTCTTATTTAGTTTTCTTCTAGTTTAAAAGACAAAACATGTCTTAAGGCTATACCAAAGAACAACAAAAATGCATGTTTTTTCTGTAAAGAAAAAGGAAAATAATGCGTTTAAAAGGTAAATGCATGCACAACGTAACACAGGAGTAGGCTATGCACTGCAAAAAAATTTGTTTTCTGCTCTGCAAAACAGATGAAGAATCTCAGAAGAGCCAATTTCTGTGTTTTCACTGCACCTGCCTGCCAGGGTAACCTGCAGCCCCAGCTTCCCCAGGAGGTCCCGGTGTGCCCTGTAGGGAAGAGGGGGTGAGCAGGAGGGAGGGGGAGGATGAATGAACAGTGAATAATCAGATTAGGTGGAGGGTTAAAGTGAAAGAGGAGAAACACAAACTTCTGCCGGAAATACCTGCAGGAATAAAACAAGCACTGTTCATTCAAGACAACTTTGCCTTCGAACTTTGGCTTTCTGCAAACCTCCACCCCACCATCTCCACCTTCAACTCAGTCTCCCCTTTGAATCCAGCTGGGAAAAGGCTCATTACTTTAACTTTTATGCAGAAAAGAAAAAAAGAAAACAAAGGACTACAAATAACACAGCAACATCCTTGAAGCAAAGCATTCAAGTTCTGCAGAAAAAATAATCTTATTTGTGTGTTCGGTTTCAGCCATGTTTGAATTGTGTTTCTAAGAAATGCTTAATCTGCAAAAAAAAAAAAAAGCTACTTACTTGTTCCCCTGGAAGTCCAGGTAAGCCTTGATAACCTTTAGGTCCCTTAAAATGAAAATAAAACA
>CM074498.1:14277966-14387546 GCA_037389245.1 Oryzias sinensis | reverse complement strand
GACTGGAACATGCTCGATAGAGAACTGCACATCAATCAATAGGATCAGCGCTAATTTACAGTGTTAAAAATAAACTAAAATGCAGGAAAGAACATTTCGGGGGAAATTAAAAGAAATCCAAAGCTTCTGAAGAGGGTCAGTAACTTGTTTCTACACAACAAATCAAGAGAAACTAACAGTGTAAATAGAGCTCAGTATAACTTTAAGGTTATACAGGACTTAGAGCAAATAAAAGAACCAAACTAACATCTTTCAATAAAAAATGTTTTATAATACTTATAATAATAAGTATATAATAATACTTAAGACACAAACGGAAAAGTGTGTAAACAAACTGTATTTTATCTACGCTTGACAGCCATGTTTTAAGGTGAGGCGAGTTTTTTATTTCAAGCCCGTTGGGTGTCTTTGATTTTTGTAGCCCATGTTTGAAATTTTTGTTGTTTTTATTGTTGTTGTTTTTCTAATGTTTTCATTTTTTTTCTAATCTTCTAATTTTAATAGAAAGCCTAAATAAAAGGCAAAAAAAACTTTGTGAATGCTGGTGACTGATTTTCAGAGCTGGATCCACAGCTTTGGCTTTTCTATATATTTAATGTCTTCATCTTTAAACTCAAAGTACAACTTTACAACAGATTTTGTAAATAGATTAAAGACTAATTTCATAAAGTAAGACTCAGATTTTCAGTAATTATTTAGAATGATACTGAAAAGAATGTTGTCTAGTGAGAAACAAGCCACAGGTGGAACAGGATGGACATAAAAGAATTTACCAGTAAGACAAAAGAGGTAAAGCCAAACATTCCTTTAGATTAAGTCCCAAATCCTCTGAAGTGAATAAATCTTCCTGGACTGTAAGCGCCATCATTTTGGTGCCAGAAAAAATATTCTGAATTCCCCCAATTTAACATAAAACACCTTAAATAAACTTTTTTTTTCTGCTAATTGACATTTATAGGTATTGTCATACTGGCAATACCTTTTATGGAAATGAGCTTGTGTTCAAGAGGGTAAGATTCATAATATCATTACAAATTGAAGACTGAATGATTACATTTTAAAAATATGGTTGTTTCTTAGTTTAATTTTTAGTCGTTGTGTTTGTTTTGCAGTATGCTCCTCACCTTGAGCCCGGTGGGTCCAGGTGGTCCTGGGTTTCCAGGTGGACCAGGGGAACCCTGGAAAGAAAGAAAGAAACAATAGGCACCAAATGTAAACACTGACCTCATTTAGTATCTTGTGAGCCAAGAGTTGACTTATCATCAGATTTGTTCCACTAAGCACCTTCAAACACATCCTCGTGATGTAGACATGAAACATCGTTACATGTTGCTTTGGGCATATTTGTTCCAGCACATTTAATCTTGTGGAGTTGTAAACAACTTATTGTTCTTTATTACAAAAAATATAACTTCACTTCTGTCCAAATGTTATACTGGATTGACCTGCCTCACCTCTAATCCTCAAATTGGGGGTTCAAATCTAGTCCTATATTGTGTGCTTGAGCAAAACAAATTAATTCATTAATTCCTGGTGTAAAATATAATCTGCTGATCTCTTCGGATAAAGCATCTGCAAATGTAGTATACTGCTTATTGTGACATTTTCAAATTAGACAAGTTCAAATGAACTCTGTGGAGCATTTTGATTCTATTAAATGCAGAAAAGATGGTTAAAATAAATCACTTATAAATCAATTAAATTTGGCAAAAATTGCAACATTACAAATATTATCATATTCAAATGTAGAGTACCGGTAATTAGGAGTGATTCTTTTAAACTAAATTTTTACTGTTTAAAAGGTAAAAATGGTTTCAATCTGAAAAGATTTAAAAAATAACTATTTGCTATTCTTTCTAAAAAGTGAAGAACAATATAGACACTTGTCCTTCATCACGTTTTAGCACATACAAACACTTAACCCGGCTTGTTAAGGATGCTAATATTTAGCTCATGGGAAATGTCAGCAAACTTTTGCTTGATAACTCTGGAGCAAGTTAAGAAAAAAATGGGCAGTTAATTAATAAAAAAACGTAGAAATTGTTTTTGCTTAGGAAACCAGGATCTAACTACATCTTTGGTAACCAAAAACAAAAATACAATTAATTTGACTTTAAACTCTTTGCATGAATCCACCTTAATGCACTGTTTCATACAGGACAATAAATTAAACATTAATTATTGCATAATAATTTGTATAAATAGTTGCATAATTACTTAAAACTTTCCACAATCAACGTTTTTTTTTTCTGCAACATCTACTGTCACACAACAACAACACACAGGAATCCTTGTAGTTAAAGCAAAGCCATGATTTGCCACTTTATGATAATCATTTCCAACAAAAATACCCATCTGTTTGATGCATTTCTTTTTCACTAAAATGAAAACTATTTTAAAAATTATTAAATTTCCCATTTGTTCTCTAGTCCCAATAAGCAAACCTTTTCATGAAATTCCCATGCAATGTTGTCTAAAAACCTTAGTCATGAAACAAGGAGTATTTTGATGCCCAATTTCCCTTAAAGTAAAATCTCTTCTGATGACATTGAAAAAAATTATGGGGTACTAAACATCTTAAGTTTAACAAGCAGGCAAGGCATGATAAGTCACCTGAGACAGCAGAGACTATAACTGCACTGGAGTGATCTTAGCCTTCCACTGCACAATGATTTCAATCCTCATTCTGTTTCTTTTTTACGGTATGTGCTTAGGAGAATACTGTGCAGCAGCCAAGATCTTTCCATGCCTTTCAGCACGAGACAGGTTTTACTGTATGCCGCCTCCTTATGTCTACCAGTCTGTCTGCCTTCAAGCATGTTTCCCGTGTTGTCTGTAAAACTCAGCAGGACATGAGACAGCATTCTGGGAGAGTGGAGCCAGACAGGTCCAAAATGAGAAAAATCAGGGAAACTGTGAGATGAAATAGTCAGCAATGCACCCTTATCTACAAAAAAGTGACATGATCTAGAAAGATATTAGGATTATCTTTAAAATCAAAGCATACAGTGTGAAAACACTGCACACAGCATAAATCCGTGTAGTAAAAATCTCTAAATTCTCTTTTTTGTTGTTGTTGCTGACAGCATCTAAGAAACAGTCTTCCATTTTGTTTTTTCTGAAGTTATCTACAGAATAAATGCTCTTTAGTTTGCAGTCCTTGAAATAATGTATCCATTAACATCCTACTGCTCAGGGAAGAGCAAAAGTAAACCTATTTGTTCTACTTTTCCTCTTAAAGATGCTATTTAATAAATCTTCTCTCTCAAAGTGCCTCCAGGCTTTGTGGCATTATTTTAGCGTTGCATCATGACAGCTTCAGTTGCCTAATGAGCAGCCTCACGATCAGAGTGGAAACGCAGCCAGCTGATTCTGCAGTTAGTTAAAGCAGTAGAAGTGCGGTCGTGTAATGGTGAGGCCTCAAACATGCCAAATATGTGATTTTGCAGCTTAACGTGTCTCTTTACAGAGCACGCTTGCTGTGGAGTTGTAATCAGGCCCACCACAGAGATCCGGCTGTGGTGGCAAATGCACAATGCACTACTTTTCTCTTCTAGGGCAACCATTATAAATCAAAGCATAAGTGTTGATGAGTTAAGAGACCATAATGAGCCAAATAGTCAGATTAATAACTACCGGTACTAAAGCTACTGTAAAATGTCTCCAGGAAGTGATACGACTGAGGAAAAGTTTAAATGAATCCAAACCTATTTTTGTTCTTTAAGCTGGATTCCTCTCTGATCTTTATGTAAAAAGGATCCCATCACCCTAAAATACTCACCCTTAAACCTCTCTTCCCAGGAGGACCAGGTAAACCAGGAGGGCCAGGCGGACCCTAAACAAGAGAGACAGAAAGGAAATGAAAAGATCGGCAGACAGAGGGAGGGTGGGAGGAGAAGAAAGCAAAGGGAGACACAGAGTGTGTTAATGGCAAGCGATAACATGTAGTTCACTGTCTAGGCCTCTTCAATTATCAGCACGTTTTGCATTTGTGGGAGAGTTATGGTGTTCAAAGATAGGAGCCAAAGGTTTTTAAACTGACAGATCTAATAACAAAGCCCTGAGTTATTTTGGGTGTTGATGGTGAAGAAGTTAAATCACAACAGAATTTGTCATTTAAAAAAAAAAAATACCCAAAATATATGTGGATGAAAAGCTTGAAAACACAAAACTTAAATGCAGAATCAGCACATTGCACTTAGCGAGGTGATGCATCTGTTTCCCACCAGAGCCAGGACTTTATTCACACTGTGCACGTCCTAGTGCCTTGCAAGCAAGCTGCACTTTGTTGCTTTCATGGCAGAAGGTGTTTCTGGATTAAGTCAGGGGAGATGGCCAGAAAAATCCCAGGATTCTGTAACGAGGGACTAAAGGAAATAGCCTTTTGGATAACTCTGGTACCTTAGATGCTTTTTAACCCTTTTACACAGGAACTTTAGCTCCAGTGTTTACATTCTTTCAACACTGCACAGTAGTGAGATGCTGTGTAACGTTAATCAGCTGATCCTGACGTTAAGAAATACGGCTTTGCGACATTATGCAACACTCTTCGTTCAAAAACAGTGCAAAACAGATCTGATAAGCCACTCTTGTCCACGTCAGAATCAGTTGATCAGTTGAATGCACAAACCATCGAAGATTCACGGTATGTCAAAAGCATGTCTTATTTTGATGTCGCCAGCGAATTAAAGAGCTAATGTGCAAAGTCCCTGTCAAATAAACTAATAAATATAAATAACACAAAAATGACTGCCTGAACAAGATATTTTTTCAACTGTCACGTAATCACGTGCTGCTATATACTGATGCTGTTGTGATGCACACGGTGTATCATAAAGCGTCACTCGTCGTCCTTTGTGACACATTATGAAGAATAAGCAAACTTATATTGGCACACTGCACAACAGACCCACTCCAACGATAATCGTGTTTTTGGTGTTTTTAACATGTGCTTTTGGCATTTTTCTTATGATAGAGGACATTTATAAAGTAAATTAGGTCTAAAATAGCATTTCTGAGTATCTCTATTCTTTATTCAAATCGATGTGAATCAGGAGCAGATGAAAAAAATGCAGTTGGAAAACGATTGCAATTGTGACATAGAAGCTACTACGGCAAGCCACAAGCTCCCTGCTCCGCTCCATTCTGCACTTGTAGACGACTAGATCCGTGTACGCCTCTGGTTTCCTCGTCTCAGCTGGCATCTGACTCAAAACTGGAGCAATATTGGAGCTGGATAGCTCCAATATTGCTTACCATTTTTGTTGCACTGGTTAGTTAGGTTGAAGTTGTGAGAAGCTGTAAGCTAGTGGGAGACAGTGTAAACAGATGGACGACAGGAAGTAGGGGGTTCTACTCTGCGGCGACGGACAACTCCATTACACTCTGCAGAATCTACGTCTTTGAAAAAGACACTGGTTTTTTGATTTGGGTTGAAAAAAAAGGCATAATGATGATAAAAAGACCACTTGACTTTGAAGGCTTTGAAAAAGATCAAAAGATGATAGGACTGGGATTTGAAAAAGGACTTGAGAATCTACTGCACGTGCGGTTGATGTTTCCAAAATTGCGAGTGACTCCAACAACATGAGAGACCTACTGGAGCAGAAGTAGTTTTGTACATCTTAGAGAGTGGTGTGTCATCTCCACAAAGTATAAGACGCTATGTTTCCCTGTACTGATGAAGAACCTGCATGGGCGTTAAAGAAAAAAAAAAGTGGAGTACATGTGGTTATGCTCAGCTGTTGAGGCACACATGAAGCAGCAGATCAAATAACAGAGGCATGAGAAAAAGAAATCTGACAGCAGTAGATGATTTATTTTTAGTTTGTTTTTCTTCTTTCAATGGAAACTTTGGAAACAAAAGAAAATCAAGAGAGAAGCCAACAACCAACAGCAGAGATCCACTAGCCGTTACATGAAAATTTTACACATCGCAGCAAGAAATGTGTGAACAAGAGGAGTCAGTTGGGCAATTTATGGTAGAAGTTGCAATCAGGGCATAAACATCAAGGGGTGTGCTGGAGTTTAACAACAAATTAGTAAGAAGTGAGAAGTTTTTTGGATATTTGATGAAGCATTTTCAATAGCTAATAAACTTGAGCACAGTTGCCCATGATTTAAAGGACTGAAATATTAATTAAAGCGTTAAAATAAGCACAAATTCTTGGAAGCTGACAATATCCACTGTAGTGCTTGTAGTTGCAATTGTCAATGCATATAAGCATGCATAACATTCATAGCTGACTCTTTTTTAAGATATGCACTAAGTGCATGCAATTTTTTCCGAACACAGGCCATGCACACTCATAGTCACACACTTCATTAGAGCAAACCCTGTCAATGGCGTTGCTCAAGGGCACCACGCTGGAGAGAATAGGTGGGACAGACCCTGCAGGTCTTGACCTAGCAACCCTCCAGCTGATGTGTCTAAAATTGAATTGAAACTTTTCTGACATTGTCTAAAAGGTTTTTTAAAGTGTTACATTTTTTTTAAATATTGGCATTGCTCATTATTTTTAACTAATTTTAAGCTTCAAATAGTTCTAAAACTATTTTAAATAAATCGTATATCTTTGTTGCAGAATTCAGCAGTTTTATTGGAGAATTATTTAACTTTTTTTAGACCAAACCCTTAACCAAGTTGTGATCAAAAACACAAACATCAAATTTTATTTGTAGAGGTCTTGTCTGTCACACTCACATGCAGCATGCATGCATGAGTCTAATATAGTCTTTCTTTATTAGAATAAATACTTTTGGTAGCTATATAAATTCAGGTACCAAAATAAGAAAACAGAAAACTACAAGTTTGATAAATAAAAAGTAAAAACTTTATTTCTTTTTTTTTTTAGAGATTTCATTGCCCTAGGCCTTCTCTTTATTATTTACCTTGAGGGTCATGATAAATGTAATACCAAAGCATATGAACACAGAATGTTCAGTCTGTAGATTTGTTTCTGGGGGAAATTACTCTTTTAGTATTGAATTACCAAAACAAATTCTGTACAGAGGCAGATGTGAAATGGACGGGCATCACTGCTAAGAGCTGACACAGATCTGACTGAACATCTGTGGAAAAACAATATCATGTAAATTCAGCTTTCCCTTCATTACAACTTTATCTTTTACCAAAGTTTTACCAAATGTTTTATTCAAAATCTCTGAATTAGTCTGTTTCGAAACAAAGACAACAAAACATTGCATAGAAGCATAAAAAAACTTTGGGGATTCAATTCATCAGTTGATCTATTTCACTGTCTGGGTGTAAGGTGAGTTCTTCGGTGTTTAAAGGTCATTAGGGTTAGGGTCCTTCAGTTTTTCTCAAATTTTTTGCAAGAATCTTTTTCACTGTCTATTTTAATGTTCTCCTAGTTTCCAACTAAAGAATGGAACTAATAAATGAAAATAAATGTGTGTTTGTAAGAATTTATTACAGGAGGTAATGTATCAAGGACTGCAAACACGGGTTTGCAATCTAAAAAAATAACTGATCAATTTAATTTTTCCATTCATTGCTATAATAAGCCAACAAAAGCAGCACTTGAAAACTGAGGAGGACAATAATAAAGAAACAGCTGCTTGTTCTTCTGGACTCCCACTCACAGAAACATGGAAACTGTGAGAGCACTGCTGCTTAAGCCATAACAACAGGATCCAAAGAAACCAATTTCCCCAGAACAGCACTGGGACTACAAGCTCTCTGGATATTTGGAGGGAAAACTACAGACATTTAGTTTGTAGGAGATCAACTGACTGCTTCTGTTTGCAAGCTATGTTAAAATGCCTTTTATTTGTGGCGCAACATTGGAAGATGTGTTACATATTTAAGAAGCCACTTTAAAGGGTTTATAGCATGCAAAATCTACTTTTTTGAGCTTTTAAGGGTATTATAATGGTAATTCCTCACTATAAACAACGCCAGAGCAGTATTTTGATCCATTCACGCATTTCTGACAATTCCTCTGAAAAACCAGCCCCTCCAAACCCATGAAAACAAGTGGGTTCTCACATTGTGACGTAGACAAGTGGTAAGAGTCTCCACTGTTACCACCGCCCCCAGGCTAACACACACACACCCACCTTCTCCACGGAGCTAGCTGTGTTTGGCAAAAATGCTTTCCTTTTATATGCAAAATACGCACATCCATTTTTGCAAAGGTTCGGCCCGAGACGCTCCTGAGGCCAACTCTAGGTTGATGTCATCAATTGCATAGCACCGACAGGGATTGGAAGCTGGTGCCTCATAAATCGAGTTGTCTTACTATTGGGTAGGAAAAAGGGCTGTGAAAATCACTCATATTTCATAAAGAATTTGTTCTTTATTGTTCTAAAGGTAATATATTGTGATGGATATAGTTTACTATGAAAGGCATAAGAAAAGCATGATATAAGCCATTTAAAAACCGTGTTAATTTGACCAAGTTTTTTTCTTCAATTGTTTGAATATTGAAGAGTCAAATAAAATGTTTACTTCTCTCATTTTCCTACATAAACTGTATTTTATTTTAAATATTTAAGTTTTTTGTGCAACTTTTCAATACCATTTCTGATATGAAACTTAATTTTTCCATACCAACATTTTTTGAAATATTGCAATATTGGAAAGACTGCAAAAAAATGAGAAAGAAAAAAAGCAGACAAAGGAATGATGAGAAATGAGGGCAGGCTTACTTGCGGCAACTCGGAGGCGAATTTCTGATGAACTTCTGCCGCTATGTCCTAGAAAACAACACAGCTAAAAGACCACTGGGAACACTTTTAAAATAGATCAAATGATGATAGGAGTGGGTCTTTAAACTTAGAAAGTTGTCTCAAATTGTTGTCATTCAAGACTAAACTAAGTATAGTTTGAGACTGTCTTAAGAGAAATTGTATTTTACTATTTTTTTTAACCCTTTTCAAATTTCCAACATTACAAGAAGGCAGTGTTGGACCAAACATGAAGGAATAGAGAACCCCCTGCAAACTTTTTGAGACATTCTGTTTACTGTTCTTTGAATATCATTGTCACCAAAAGTCAGTCGCAGCCAAGTTGCATCCGGAACGAAATTTAGCGCACCACAAAGATAAAGCTAACTCTCAAGAAACGTACTAATTTTGAGGGCCCCTGTGAGAAAATCTAGATCCAGGAATAGTAAGCTGACACATGTTGGATTCAATTTGTACACACTCCATTGAAACTGTACATCCTAATCTCGGTCACTTCATCTCTCACCCTGCCACGTTAAACATCAGGGCTTTGTTGTTGACATAACATGCCCTCCAAAAATGATCTCAGTAAATCAGTGTAATGATATTGGCAATAAAGTCTCTAAAATGTTTAGTTAGCAGAGTGCATTCATGATTTCCAATCAAACCTGGCTCTGTTCGGATAAACTCACCTCTGTTTGACCTGCTCATGAAAGTTTATCTAATACTGTTTTTCACCTGTCAGTCTGCGTTCTCATCAAAATCAATCATATTTGTTTAAAAAACAAAATTTGAAACCCCATTTTTATGATTATTAGCTAAAGTATAAGTTGAAAAAGAAGCCCTAATGGTTCAAGACACAGATCATGACAAAGAAAGCCAGAGCACCACTAATTCTGATTCTGTAGAAAACACTTTCCAAAAAGAAACGTGATGTTTACAAAGGATGTCAACAAAACCTCTGGAACACGGTCTGTCCAACAAGTTCAAGCACATACAAACCTGATCATTTTAAACTTTCTGATCAAAGACTGATTCGTTTTACACTCAATTAAAGCACACTAATGCAGCTACCATAAACAATGTTGGTGATATCTTGTTATCATCATGTCTGAACAGAAAAAAAAAGCCTAAGGACATGACAAATCTCACTCTCAAAAACAGATATGTGAGGTTTATGAAGTCTTTGTGTTCTTATCAACCATTAGTTAAGCTAGTCTTATTATCATGAGATAATGAAATCACATAAGTTACAACTATGAAAGATTTTGAAGGTAAAGTCATTCTTTTTGCCAAAGTACCAAAAGGTGAGGTGTCTCTAAGCTCCCTGATCTCCAGCACATCTTCTTCTTTCTCTTTTTCCCATCAGCGGTCGCCACAGCGAACAAGTCGCATGGTTTACTTGGCAATGTTTTATGCTGGATGCCCTTCCTGACGCAACCTTCTCAAAGCAACCGGGCTTGGGACCGGCAGAGAGGTAGAGAAAGGAACAGGGAGCAGCCCGGATTCAAACCCAGGTTTCACGGACGGAACGCGCCGCAAACCAGCACGAGCTAAACCGGCTCCCACCCTGATCTCCAGCACATATGTTTTGTAAATAGATATACAATGTGCTTTCACTCTTTTGTGATTGGATCTGAATGAACTAGCACAAAATATATGCACTACATAATACAGGCATTTTATATTCCCTGTATGGGCACACAGTTTACAAACCGAAATCTGCTTTGAGCCGTAATGAGTAGAATTATTAAATGAACAACTAAAGTGAAATACAAGGTCAAGCTCTGGTGAGTGGCTAAATCTAGACTAAGATTTTTAACTGTTCTGGGCTTTTTTTAAATACATTTTTAGCTGGATTTCCCTATAATGACAAAACATAGAAAGACATTTTTTCAGTTTCCATGTTCTTTGAAGAAGACCAGAATGTGAGGAAAAGCAATTTTTGGTAACATTTCCTCTTTAAAATGTTACAATTCTGATGAAACTCAATTGTTAAACTCAAATGACAAGATTAGTATTATGTAAAAATAATAGATAATGTTCCGTCGGAAAAGTTCCTTTAAAGACCCACTCTGAGGAAAATGATGCTTTTTTTTGTTTTTATCATGTTCTTGTGGCATTTTTCTGATGATAAAGGATATATATAAATAGTAATTGCAATTCTTAGATTTTCTTTATTCAAATAAGTGTGAATCAGGAGCAGATGAAAAAAGCTTGTAGCTGTCACATGGCAGCTTTAACTGAAAGCCACAAGCTCCTTGCAACAATCCATTCTGATACATCAACTCCTAAGCGACTGGATCCATGTACAACATGGTACAACATATTGCTCTCCATGTTTGGGTTGTGGGAGGCTGTAAAATAGCGGGAGACAGTGTTAACGGGACCGGCTTACTCTGCGCCAGTAGTCACGGCCACAACTCAAAGGCAAATTTCTAATGAACTAATGCCGGTCTGCTGAAAATATGCCCTAGTAAATGACACAGGTTTTTAGATTTTAGCTGAACACTGCAAAATCATAATTAAAAGACCACTAGGAATGCTTTTACATCAAAAGATGATCGGAGTGAGACTTTAAGGAAAACAAATCTTACTTGTTTTTGAGCTTTAAAAATAAAGTCTCCTACAATCTTTGTGTTCACCCAGCATTTCCATGCATCAAAACAACACATACTGAACTATAACCATAATTTCCAGAAATGGCAATTGGAAAATAATCTGTAACCAGTTATTTTTTTATTAGTGGAGATCAAAGAAAACGAGCTCAGAGAATGGTCAATAAATGATGATAAACTGGAAAATTCAACACTGGAAAAAGTCTCTGTCTTAGCCTGTAGGCACTCTTCTGTGGGAGTACTATGAAAAAATGGAAAAACGAGGGCTGGAACCTTACATCATTTAATGTAGTCAAGTCACAACAGATCAGATAGCGGCCTGAGGACATGACATGTCTCACTTCTGGAAACAGACATTTTAGGTCTATAAGGATGTTAAGGAAGTTAAAGGGTTTCCATTATACGGCTGGATGAACAGCTTATTCATTGTTTCCAGGCTGCACCTCCAACCATCAGATAAGCCTATCTCCCTAGAATCAAAGTGGGATGTAGCAACAGGTGAAGATGGATCAAAAAACCTAAATTAGTAGCATATTTAAATGATACTTTAACAAAGTTACAATAAATTCAGAGACTAAGGTGCTAAAAATGTGTATGTAGTTTTGTTTCACACATGAAATGTTTTATATGTGCTGAATTGTCAACTGGGAGGAACGTGCATCTCATTTAATGTTACACAGTTCTCTCTCATTTATTGTTACACCTACTTCTCACTCTTTTTTGGGTGGATTTTTTACATTGTGAGGTTTCTGTGAAGGGATAGCAGTTCACATGATTGGAATTGCATGAGTTCCAATCCCTGTTCATGTTAACAAAACAAATGTCACTTAATTAATTCAGATCAAAACAATTTTTAAAAGCTGCTGAAATAGTGAACAAAGAGGTGGGTCTGAAGCCTGCAGGACAGCGTTGAGCCCTTATGCAACAACTTGATGTGGACCTACTTGTATTTCTGTTTTGTACATCTTCAAGTTTAAAACCACAAATGTTACTTACCATAGGACCTGGCTCTCCTTTGGGTCCACGCAAGCTCTCTTCATAGTCATAAAAGAATTCTGGCTCTTCATATCCATAATCGTATCCTCCCATGTCAAAGTCTCCATAGCTACCATCCAAATCATGCTCTTTTGAGGTGTCTGCTTGGTTCTCTCTGTACAAAGTGGTGCGGTTGGCTCTTATGCTAGTCTTTGGGAAATGGCGACTCTGCTGGGGCCCACGGCTTGAATCCATAGAGATGGTGATGGATGAGTTTTTAAGTCCTTCCTTGGGTTTATTTATCCTCAACAGCGGAATGAGACTTGTAGAAATACTCAGATTCTCCTGCTCTGGCTCTGAGTGATTTGTGGCTTCTTGGAGTTTGCTTTCTTTTGTCAGCACATCATTGGCAGTGATGATCATTGAACTACCAGCAACCTTTGCAGCTTCTCGTCTGTTGGGAGTGGCAACGGTGGACCCATCTGGTTTTGGTTGGAACATAGGGCTGTGGACTAATGGCTCAAATGTGGAAAAGTGGCTATTCTCCTTCAGTTGTGGATGCGTCAATGGTCCTAGAGTAGTATATTGTGTGACCAAAGTACTTTGGGACAGTTTACCAGAGGTTGTAACTTTAATAGGAGTATGATGGGGACCTGTTGCACCAGTAGAGAGCTTTGTCGAAGGTTCAGAAGGGGTGTCACCTGCCTCAATATCCAAATCAGAAAGTGACAATGGCAATCGATAAGTGTCGGCCAGCCGGCACTGTTTTTTAAGGTAGTTGCAGTAGTGTGCAGCAGCTTGGGCTGAGGGATAAATATCTAGTTGGCAAATTTGCCCGGTAAATGGAGCTGCCTTCGAGTTCATTCTCCCCAATGTGAAGAGTCCCCCAGATTCCCTGAGAGACTGAGATCTCCCCAAGGTCTGCTCTCGTTCCTGCACCGCTCCACAATCCACAGAGAAAGACACTGAGCGTGCCCAAACGCCAACGGCGAAATGATGCTGGCTCCCATCCTGCCAGTTGTAGGTAAAATGGACAGAGGCTTTTTCTGAAGTGTAAACCACTAATCTGCTTGGCAACAGCTGAATGCCAAAATGCAGTCTGTCCCTGCCATCCTTAATACTAAAAAGAAAAGCGTTGTTTGCTCGCCAGGAGCTTAGACTAATCACAACGGAAAACTCCTTGCCAAACCCTGATGGGAACAAACTGCTCACTGGAACTTCATAAAGGGAGTTTGAGTCGAGTAACACTCCATATCCAGCATCTGGAGTGTTCAAAAGTGGAGGAACTGTGGTGTGAGTGGAAGAAGAAGCAGTTGTCCTTTCGTAGAGACTGTGTGTGCTGCTTTGAGACGTAAGTCCCAAGTGATGAAGGACATCCACTCCTGTTGGGCAGAGCACACACTCATAAGATTATTATGCTAAAACAAGAGGCAAAATTAAGGATTCTTTACTAAACAAAAAGTTAATAGAATCTATCAACAGGGTGAGAAACTGAGCAAGTTCTAAGAGTGTGACGGAGTATTACAAAAGAGTATACTTCTCACAAAATGGTGTAGTTATTGTAGCACGTAGCAGTAAATGCTTTTGTCACTACACAACAGCAACAGTGCAGTTGCAAAGCACGCACTGGATTGACAGGATACAACATCAAGTTGAATGCATGTTGGCAAAACTTCATGTAAATGTTTTTAAGAACTGACAAATTAATTACCAAAAAACTTCATGTTGGAGCTTTTAAAATAGTTGAAACAAAAATGCAATGACTACTTAGGACAATGACATTTACAATTGTAAAGGTCCTTGTAGAGTGTTTACAAGTATTTTAGTTCTAATAAAATGAGACTAAGACAAAAAGAATGTGTGCAATTTTCTTAATTAGTGCTCCAGAAAAAGTCCCTCTAGAACATAAGTGCAAGTCACTTACTTTCTAGGTGTAACTTTATAGAATTTCAGACCAGGTTAGTCAAGCAGACTTGGTTTGATTAAGCAAAGAATCGCAGAAAGACATTTTTTTGTAATTTGCTTTTAAACTGCAGTTTTGAGACTGGACCAATTCTGTTGAAAAAAAACCCGGTATAATTACAATAGCTTTTTTATTTGGTCTCCTGTTTTTACATCCTTTCCACTATTGTTCTCAAATTATATTGTAAAAGTTAGCAAAAGAAAACCTGTTACTGGTTTACTTTTTGATCAGCTAGATACATTGAGATTCCAAAACAATGTAACTAAATGTAGTAATTAAATAACTGGGAATAGTATAGAAAGAAATATTGAATTACACTTTTAAAGAAACATTTAATCAGCACAATCCTTTTTTCTACTAGATCTGTGGTGAAGAGTGCAACACTATCTGTTCTGGCAGCAGCATCAGAGAACCAGTGAACAAACAAACTATCAGAGATGCTCTTCACTGTGCTGCACTCTACTCTGTAGCTCATTAAGAAATTGAAAAAAATCCTAAAGATATTGAAAAAAAACTGCCTTTCATGTTTTGAAATCATAAATTACTTTGTAGTTGATCTCATTTAAAAACAGCATTAAAGAACTGACTGAAAAAAAGAACATGTCTAAACAAAAATAAAATGCAAAGAACAATGTGTTTTCAGGGGCTTCATGTCCTGCAACCAAGACAGGAAACAAATCAATGTCACGTTTGAGATGTCTGTCTCCCCTGGGGTAACATCAACCTAAATTCCAATTTCCCTGTTTCATATGTTATGACAACCTGTGCTCTTTACTCTTTCCTCCTCCTCTAATCATGATGAAACGATGTACAGTAGAAATGTGAAAATATGGCAATGGATAGTGGTGAAAAAAATGGAGGAAACCTTGAGGTGTTTTCCTTAGTGAAGTGGCGTAAGACTCAATTGCATTCCTTCAAGAGAGATCAGAGATTTTTACGTCTTGATGATCTAAGACAGTTGACTGCAGGGTGATCTCGTGAGCTGCAAACCACATGCTTCTGCTGCACTTTAGTGGCCAATAACAAAATTTCAAAGGGGAAAAGGGGCCCTTTACCAAAAGTTTATGTGTGTTTTTGACCAAATGGACAATACGATATACTGTTTACCTTGAGTTACATAGTCTTCTTCTCCAGAGAGTGCTGCAGAGCATACTGACAGGAGCAGGATGAAGTTCCACCTAGAAACAAAAAATACAAGGGTCTCCATTATTCAACATTTAACAGTTGAAGTGTAAAACATACAGAATCTTTAAAAGTTAAATAATGGAGGGGGAAAAAGGCCCTCACACCTCTATTAAAAACGAAATCTTTGTTTCTGGAGAATCCCCCTGCGTCTCGTTACTTTTGATTAGACTGGTGGTAAAAACAAAGCTCTGAAAAGTGATTTTCCATGATGAGGCCAAATGGCAGGAGGAATATGATTATACATATCCACCAGTTCCAATCACATAAAGATTTTATAAGCATTTGCACTTCAGTGATACATAAACATGACGTGGGGTTTTTAACACTAATATTGAACTGCACACCATTTACAACTGCTATTAAAATCCTTTATCCTCTATCTGCAAGTTGGCTTTGTCGGCACAAACGTTCAAACTGTGAGCTGGTTGCAATAAACAAACCAAAAACGAAAAGATTTGTTTGCTGAACTGAACCAGCAACATGAGAATTTTGTCCAAAGTGAAGCTAAAATTTCTATCAATGATTTCCACAGCGGCTTTAAAAGGCGCCGACATGTCAGTTTGCACATTCAGCTGCTTTTGTAACACTAAATGGCTCCATGCCTAAACTCCAAAACTTAACCAAAAGCTCCAAAAAGGGTGTTTAAAGTTCCACTCCAGTCATCTTTTGATCTAAAAAGCATTCCCAGTGGTCTTTTAGGGTGTAATCAAACAGAAAAACTCTGTTGGTCTGGACTCAGTTTGCTTAATTTGGTCTGGATCGAGTTCTGAACCTTGCGTTTGGTCTGTATTCAGACAGACATCAAGGGGACTTTCCTGTTACGGACTAAAGCTTGTAAACAAAACCATGTGACTAGAAATCTCTTCACTTTATTGGTCAGGAATTACAAGGGCAGGGCAAAGCAACTAGAGGCAAAAATTATGGAAGTCCTGTGCTTTTAGTTCATTCAACCTTTATATTTCGCTCACAAGTTTTGAACGTCTGTATCAACGTCGGTCTCAAGACTGTTTACTCGTTTATTTATATCTGGTAAAGGCATGCTGCAGGGCGGTTACTGGCAAGAAGACAGCCAAGTGTTACAGATTGTCAGGAAAACAGTGAAAAGCAATGTGTATCACATTAAAAAGTATTTTGATGAGTCTAAAATCATCAGATCACATTTCAATGAGTTTCTGTGTCTCATCGTTGTGGTGTTATGGCATTATTCGTAAGGAACTACAAGGTAGCTTGTGTGGGAGGACGTCACGGCAGCACCTGTCAGGCTCATGCCATGTAAACAAGACACATAAAAGCGTGTAAGAAGTGTTTTCAGTGGTGTTAAAATAAATGTTCCAACAAGTAAACAGTTGGACACTTTTTTCTTTTTAATAACACGAAAATCGTTGCTTTATATTTTTCCCTTCATTCCTACTCTGTTTGCTTCAGCTACAGTGACCGTTTAGGTTCTGTTGCTCCCCAACGAGGACGGATAGTATTCAGACTGAGGAATCTTAGAGCGAACCGTAGCTTAGTCAAATTAGAAACAAAGCACACCGCCTTGAAAGATGGGTCAGAGAGCGGTCCCTGGTCCCGGGTTCTGGTTCCGGATCACATTAAGCGAACCAAATGTGTCCAGTCTGAATTCACCATGCAAAAATGCATGAATGGAAATTATGATTATGCTGTTTTAGCCCCACATTTAAAAAAGAAATGATTTTTAGGAAATAGTTTCTGCAGAGGTCTAATTTTCTTTATATGTCCTCCATTGTAAGAAAATGATACAAGAACATCTTATAAACAACAAAAACACAATTTTATTCAAAGTGGGTCTTTAAAACCGCACCAGAAAGACACAAGAGTTTGGAGAAGCTGGTTTATAGAAGAATAAAGCAAAAATGTATGCAAGTGCAGATTGGTGATTGACAAAGAAGAAGATTGGAGAACATGTTAAAAAGGACGAGTGGTACACGGTTTTGTAGAAAATGGATTCAATCAAATTTCAGGATGTCCCAGGAGAAAATATTCAGCCTGTGAGGAAGACTAAGCATTGTTCCCAAATAAATCTAAACTAAGGATGGTTCCAGAAAAGTCCTCAGTTATTCCTGACATTGTGAACTCCAGAAAAATAAATAAAAGGAATTGAAGGATGTGACTTTAGCATGCAAACCGGTGAATATTTGCAACCTCAAAAAGCTACTGTCCACCAGAAACTGTTCTCAAAATGCAATGAGAGAAGCTGCTGACTGGCTAAGAATCATGTTTGTGGTACATCATAACAGAAAACCCTGCTACGAACAGGAGAAGACTCCTGCAATAGTGCAGAATTTCTGTAATTCCCAATGTGAGGAAAAAATAGAATTCAGTAAGAATGAGCACCTGTTTTAGTAATGATATTTGTGCAACCCAGTTGGGATAGAAAACATCCAAAACAATGAGACAAATGAGTACAGGTAATTTTTTCATATCCATGAGTCATAAGTCAAAAGTTTTCCATTTCAAAAAAAGGAATGCTTTGTCTATAAGTTTGCTCAAAAGCTTTGCA
Source organism: Oryzias sinensis (assembly GCA_037389245.1). Taxonomy (NCBI): domain Eukaryota; kingdom Metazoa; phylum Chordata; class Actinopteri; order Beloniformes; family Adrianichthyidae; genus Oryzias; species Oryzias sinensis. The sequence continues at coordinate 14,369,593 of CM074498.1, read as the reverse complement.
GACTGTAAAGTTCTAATTATCCTGACAGAGACATTTTCTGTCTCTGATTTGCAGTTGGTCAATAAAATTTAATGGAAGTAAGAAAGCAGGCATCACTTAAGCCAGGAGAGGAAAAGCTCAGCTGGGATTTCGAGACAGAGGTGTTTCATCTGCCCTCCATTATCAAGTTTTATGAGATGCATTGCAGAAGGGATCCACATTGCCCCATGTTTTTAGGCTTCCTCTTAATTTCTTTCTTTTTTTTTTTTTAGAAGAAAAACCTCCACTGATATAATTTGCTCAGTAATTAAATATAAGTCTGCTAGAAAAGCACATGCAGAATCTTTAAAAGTGATGATGTCATGAACCATATTTTCTGTTCCTTTAAACTGCATCATTGTGGCTCTTTTGACCCTACAAGGACCTAGAGCTTGGACATTTGCATGATGCAACCACATAAATATTTTGTCAAATGCATTGGACAAATCTGAAGTGAACCCATAAAAAAAACGTGTATACGAGGGTTAGTTGTATCCAAAAATACCACATAATAAGCACTTTTCTATTAATACTATAAGAAAAAAAAAAGCTTTCTATTTATTTTTGAAAAAACTAGCTGCCATTCTCCCAAGATGTCTCAAAATGTTCAGGTCTGAGCTAACTGGTATGCCAGTACAATTAAGAATATAGCTTAAAGGTAATTTGATCAAGAGAAAGGCTTTTTTCTCTTAAAAAATGCAACATATGTATCAGTAAATCTTTGAGCATAATACCATAAGCACAGCCCACCACCTCAAACACCTTTTGCTGTTAATAACAGCAAAACTGGGATGATTTGGGGCAGCAATCTGCTCTGCAAACATTGCAGTAAGACCCCCAAAACATGATGCCAACTATACCTGACAATTAAGCTCCAGCTTTAAACTGTGTCATACAAACCAATCCCAGTCACCACCGATACCAGGTATTCTATGGCAATAACTCACTTTAGATGGAATTTCAACAGCTTTGCATATGCAGATGTCAGCAAACATGATTTAAAATGGAAAATAATAACAATGATAACTTTAGAGACCAATACAATCAAAAGAATTACTAAATTATAGACGGGAAAACCATATAATCATGGGGTGTTCTCAGTTTATATCTTTCTGATCCTGTTTGAGCCTAAGTTTAATCATGGTGTTTTGATATGCAGTGACTAAAAGCGGTGCGAGTCCGGTTATCAAACTTTACAATAGGAACTTTAAACCACAGCAGTTTTATGTTTGTCTCCTTATTTAATCTTGTCCACATTTCAAGGCATTTTTCGGGGGTCAGATAAGGATCCGTTTAAAGTGAAAGAGAAACTAAATTTGCAGGAAAAAAGAAAGGCAAAATGTTTGTGCCTGTTGTACTAAAACTTTGGGAGAGCATCATCACAGCTACAGACGCTGTTTTGAAGTGGAAATGACATCACCATAACCTCTATTGCCCAATGTCAATCATCTCCCGGTAGCCAATGGTCTCAAAGCCCCACCCCCACATAAAATTTGGCTCAGGGGCGAATACAAAAAGTCTGAATTGAAACTGGAAAACGGAGGAATTAAAGCAAAGAGGGGGGGAAAAAGCAGTTGATACATATAAACATTATTTTTCATTTTTGGTTAATAAGCTTTTTTTCCAAGTTCAAACTTACAATATTTACTTCAAGTTTACAATGTTTCCTTTTGAGTTTAAAACTATTTTCAACTTTCCCTTTTTCTTTACAATCTGGTTTTTCATTCAACATGATCTGCAGCTGTAAAGCATTCTGTTCTTCTTCTGACCAAATCAATCGCAACAACAGCAACTGCTGGAAACAACAACAGAAAGCAGCTCTACCATAAGTTTTCAAATCTGACAAATTGAGAAGACTCCTCACATCACTGAAGAAAAGCAGTAGTCCTGCTAGACTGAACAGTGTTGATCACAGTGTATTGACTGGAGCAAGAACTCTTGAGTTGGAATCCAAAAAAGTTTGGAGTTTGCTTGGCTGTCTTTGAGAGAGCTCCACAGACATATTTGTTGTTTTAGATCAATGTGGCCCCGCTGACTTGAAAAGAAATACTACAATCAAAAGAAGAGCTGGATAAGGGGTGGGGGGGGCAGAAAAGGACAACAGGAATCAGAGAGAAAAACGATCGGCTTTTAGTAAAAACATCCCAAGCTGGATTTGTCGCCTGTTCTCCATCAAGAGCGTGACATTCCTCAGCTTGATACAGAGATGCACCCAGAAACAAGAAGCAGGAGAGAAATGAGCTGTTCACTCTTTGAATCCATTCATTCATCTGCTGTAAATAGATTTTTGGAGAATCCTGTTTCTTTCTTCTTTTAAACTTGGCAGCTAAAGAGAATAGAAAAAGGAACATTTAGCATTTCCATATGAAGTATGTAAGACTCAGTGATGCAGGCTGTTTTTTCCCCTGTCATCTATCTCATAAACTCCATGTTCTGAAGGTGTATAGTCACTGCCAACAAACATGATGAAGTCAAAGCTTCAATACATGAGTAGTAATCAAATAAACAGGAATTTTCTGTGCTTCAAATTACAATTTATACTCATTTAGCCTTTTTTAAAAGCCAAACCTGACTAACTTGCTAAATTTGCTACCAACCCATTTCATGTTTCCTTCTTATTTATTAAATGAAAGTTAAACTCTAGTAAAAGCAACTGAAAACCATTCTGCCAGCTAATCGAATGGACCGCTGAAAGCAAGACAAAGCTCCCCGAACTGAGAGCTCTGTTGACTGAGGGAAATACCACTATGTGAGGAGCGGGTGTTATGTCAAGACTATAAATAATCACAACTTAAAATTCCCCTCCGCCGTGAATCATTCTGACAACAAGAGATCTTATACAACCCCCTCCCCCCCACCATCTTTTTCTCCAAAATGGCCTTGGATGTCCAACAATAGTTCTTTCAATGGAAAAAAAAAACCTGAGAGGCAGATGGAAAAAGTTTCAGAAGGTTTGGCAAATAGGAGAAAGCACTTCAATGTGTTTAGTCTGCTTAGAATGAAAATAAAAAAAGTATTTTTATTTCATCGTTTTCTGGGTGTTGTATTTTTTAAAGGGGCTGACCTTCAACCTATGAGAAGCTTGCAGAAAAAGAAGACAAAGTTAAAGACGGACAAATACTAAAAATATTGCAATTCTGTTGAAATGGACCACAGAAACTGTTTATCTTCAAAACTTTTCATTTGGCTCAAAAAAAAACTTGTTGAAACTTGTTAAAGCATCTATGCAAACATGACAAACTGTAATCCCTAAGATTTTTGTCTTGAAGCATTAGCAGCTCTTGCTCTCTCCACAGAGGGTCATCATACACCACCTTCAACTTTTTCCGGTTTGTCATTTGTGCCATTCATCTTTAGGAAAGCAGGAGCTTGTCAGCAAACTGCTTGGTTGAAATGCAGTGAGAATGAACAGAAGCTGATAAGGACTCTCAAGAGAATATCAATGATGAACGCAGCTTCACAAAAAAGATCCAGCAGGCTGCACACAATGCTTACAACCATATGTGATTTTTTTTTTCAACTATCCCTTGCTAATCAGGTGTTCTGTTCCTGCATGCTTTGCTTCTCAAGCTCAACAAAAACATTCCTGGACACGAAGAAGTCACTGATCTGCTGCCAGTATCTGTTCCTACTGGCTGCCTGTTAGCTTCAGTTCCTGCATCCTGATCAGAATTTTTTCAGCATGAAAGAACTTTGTCTCCGCATCCCCATTTGGCAGTTGCTGATCACCACTGACTTGCCAAGGCTTAAAACGCGCTGATTTATAGACGACTCCGGAAGACTAACAATAAAAAAAATCTGAATTTGATGCTAATTTTACACTGTGGTCTCTGCCTGAGTCAAAAGGTCATTGCAACTTGACGAAAGGTTGACTAAGTTGACTAAGTTGACCAAACGAACAAACAAAGGGCTGTGAGTAAACTCTGAGGAGTCTTTATTAGAACCTGCAGATGTTGGGAGGGGGGCAAATACACACACAGATGGGCCAAAAAAAAAGAAGCAAGAAGATGAAGCAGAAGTTTCATCTTTGCATTAGTTCATTTTAGGTGTTAGAATAATTGGAAGCAAACAGTTACAAAGTTTCTTGAGAATAAATATAAAAACTTGTATACAATCGCGTTTCATTCAGAAAAACTGGTGTGCTCAGATGAAACACGTAAACTAAGGAGCGCGGCCTGTCTCATTGATAGAAAGTATATTTTATTACAGAAAAAGAGTCAATAACATGCTAATTTCTCCTGTGTACCACAATAAGCTACATTCCATGCAGTAAAGCTGCCCAGTGATAAAAAAAACAGATTTTTTTTTACGTTTTAAATTGTTTTCTGCAACACTATGCAATGCACAGCAGTTAGATTTCCAACTTGGTGTAAAGCAATTCTCAGTTTTTGGTGAAAATAACTGAACTTTTTCACTGCATGTTGGGAGCGTTGCTATTTTTTGCTAAATATATTCAACAAACACAACATTAGGAACACTTTCTTGTGTCTGCTGACACAGCTGCATGAAAATAAAATGTGATTTTGCTTCAGAGCTATATTGCAGGACATACATATAACAGGACATATGCTGATGTTTAGGTGGAAGAGAATCACTTGTTAGACTTCCCAGGGGGCAGATTTTGGCATTCATGTCCATAAATGGGCCGTATTTACATCAATCTCTTTTGAGTCTTCAATAATTTTGATGCTAGAAAAAAACTTAACCATCCTGTGAGTGAGTGTGTGTGTGGGGGGGGGGGTCTCTGAAAGTCAATGACAAATTCTCCACCTAACCAAAGCTTTTGATGACAACACGTCTGTGCTTTCCCAGCATGCTCCTGGAGCTGGTCTACATTACATGTGAGTGGTGATATTTGAAGGGGTCTTTCAGATTAAGTTTCCAGCTGCAAAGACTTCAACAGTGGATGATTGTCTCACGCTCAAGAGCCGGTTAACCACTGAGGCGTTGCACTCTAGGGCTGTCTGTGAACTCGAGGGTGGCCACACATCTCCTCGGTTTTCCCATGACAACCTCATGTTCTGTCTCAAACAGACAAACAAATCTCTATGTATTTCAGGTTTGCTGTCTGCAGAGGACAAGAGAATACTTTGAAGTGCCTAACTGAAATGAAAAATATTAAAAAAGGGTGCACACAAGTTGAACAGACATCTGACAGAAGATGATAAATTTGCTGTTAAATACCCTTGGAGGATGTGCAGGTTTTTTATGCTTCACAGAGGCAGCTGAATGCAGCAGAACCTGCATGCTATATGTCAATATTGCACACTACCATGAGGAATGTTTAGGTTTTAGTTTGCTAAATAGCCTCGTTTGATTCAACTCCTGCACATTTGCTGATGTTAGTCATTTTCGAACGCAGTTTCTGCTTTAAAAAAAACAACAACATTTGAACTGTTTATGAATTTGTGTTATTTTCTTCCCTCCAGACAACCTCATCAATCCTCCCTGTCTATGCCTCAGGATGTTTCCAACCTATCAGAGTGATGGGAGTGATATGCTTCTACAGGAGACCACATGGTTTCCAGATTTTAATAGAAGATCCTGGGCTGCATGCTCACATGGAGAGTTCAAAGCCAGCGCTTCACCTGTCAAGAAGGAAAACGAATCTGTCTCCAAAGTATTCAAATCCCTCAAAACTCTGAAGTTCATAGAAAACTAGAGTTTATGGAATTCTGCATCATGGGGTTCGTGTACATTCAATTGCAAATGAAAGGAAAAACAAATTGCTAATCACATTTATATTTTGAGCTTTGCGGTCTGTTTTCTGTCACGTTATGGTGCCAAAAACCTGTAGCTGCTGGGACTTGTTAACCCCGTCTGTCTTAAAACTGTGCAGAAACAGCTTTCGGCTGTCGGTCTGTTCTGGATAAACTTTCATCCGCGCAAATGCGCAATACAGTAACGTCCACTTACGTTGCTGCCGCGGAAACGTGTCCACTCCTTGTCCGTTGAGCTCCTAAATGCATTTGTATGCATTTGTCCAGGCAGCAGAGATCTGGGTGAAAACAGAATCACATTCAACTTTTCAAGGGGACACCTGGGCTAACCCTTTAGTAAGCGCCAACGCGTAAAGAGGACGCAGACGCGCTGCCAGCTCAGTCTTTCCTCATCGCACTGCAGTCCAGAGGACGGAACGCTCCCCCTTGTTAGAATGACCCTGTGCGCTCTGCGGCGCGCAGTGATCAGTCCACTTCGATCCAAAGACGCACAGCAGCTGCGCATAAAAGCAGAAGCGGAGCGACGGATTGATCTGTGGCAGAGTTACTGCTCCCTCTCGGGCTTCGCTTTGGTCTCCAAACAGCAGATTCAGTGGTGAGCGTCTTCACCTCCAGGCGCTGGTTCCAGCTATGTGCCTTGACTTGCCGCTGATGCAAGTGGACCCCTGTTCACCCCATCCAAACTCCAACCAGCTGCTGGTGTTGAATTTCACCAGTTACGGGATAGTGACATCACGGATGGAGTTTTCCTCTGTGTCCATGCGTGGTTAGTTGCACATCTTTGCAACAATATTTTCCAAAAACAGCTCACTTGTAGGCTATATGCACTTGCCATGCGCATGCGCGCATCTCACATTCCCTTGCAAAGTGGGCTCCTCATTGACTCACACAAAACAGGAACAACAGCAGACAGAAAGAGACATGATCTGCCTATGTTTGACTTCAAGTGAATGTGTCAGGTGCTGCAGCTCAGGCTGCAGTTGTTCTGGGAAAATGGCATCCATCCCAACATTTGACAAATATCAGGAAAATTGCTCAACCGTAGTAGTAGTACAAGATTTATTTCAAATCAAATCAACATTTACATGAAATGAAATATAAGTTTACACAAGACTTTGAAAATATGATTTGAAAGGAGAATGGAAAAAGTTCATTCTAATAGGAATCCAATCCCCCATTCAACAACACTTGTAACAGAAAACAACAAGATTAAACAATTCTCTTCTTCAATTCCCTTCTTGCCTTATTTTGAGATATATAAGAAAATGATTACAAGAGAGCTGGACAGTGTGGATTTTCTTTATTCTGAGACTGGAGATAATTTTAATTTTAAGAAAGTTTCTGCTATTTTCCACCTAAATATCCATGTTTATCTGTCTCTGTTCTTCCAGGTTTCAGTTACTGATTCTCACCATTTATTTCGCACACACACAACATTGAACATTGGACAAGACTCATCAACCTCTCCCCCTCCCACACTTATGGTGCAACAACAAGAAACAATAAATAAGAATAAAATAAGGTGAAACAACAAAACTGCCATTTGCAAAGAAACGTGGGCAAAAAGAAAAGCTCCTGCTGAGCCCTAATTAGTTTAGGGGACCACATCCCATAATTCCACTGCTGCTACAGACCTAAAATGCACATGACCGCCAATACAATATTAATAATTTGAAGTTAAGAGAAAACATCTGTCTCGTTCTTTAGTTCTTTAAAGACCCACTCTGATGAATGATATTGTAGCATTTTTCTGCTGATATTAGGAATTAGGTTTAAAAGTAACCTAAGATTTTATTTTTTTCAAAATGTTGTGAATCAGAAGAGGACAAAAAAGGCAGTTTAAAGACTATCGTATTTGTGATGTAGAAAATACACTGGGTGGGCCACAAGCTCCATGCTCCGCTCTGTCAGGAACTGGTGGTGGAGGACCCAAAATGCAGGAGACCAGGATTGATGACAGGAAATAAAACATTTAATTAACAAACTGAAACATGACAAAAATATGAAGAGAAACAAAACTGTGACACAACAGAGCAGATGACCTGACAAGGATGAACAGAAACCAAGGCACTTAAATAGGCTGAGGGTCATTAACTGAACTGAAGACAGCTGTGGATCATGAACCGGAAACTTGAGTGACTGACAAGAGGGAATACCAAAAACATGACAAAGAAAACCAAACCACTGAATCCTTACACGCTCCATGGTGGAAGTATTTGGTCAGTAACAGTAAGTTCAGCTCAATACTTTTTTACATACCATTTGTTGGCAATGACAGCAGTCAAACATTTCTTAAGTCTTCACAAAGTTTTCGCAAACTGTTGCCGGTATTTTTGGCCCATTCCTCTATGCAGATCTCCTCTAGAGCAGTGATGTCTTTGGGCTGCCGCTGGGTAACACAGACTTTTAACTCTCTCCAAATATGTTCTATGAAGTTGAGATTTGGAGACTAGCTAGGCCACTCTAGGACCTTGAAATGCGTCTTATGAAGCCACTCCTTTGTTACCCAGGTGTTTGTGTTTGGGATTGTTGTCATGCTGAAAGATCCAGCCATGTTTCATTTTCAATGGCTTTGATGATGGAAGGAGGTTTTCCCTCAAAATCTGACGATACATGGCCCCATTAATTCTTTCCTTTACACCAGGGTTGCCCAAATCCAGGCCTAGAGGGCCATTGTCCTACACGTTTCCAACCATTCTGTCATTGAAACTCCTTATTGGCTAAACACATATGATCCAGGTAATCAACAGCAGATAAAACTGGATTTCTGGAATACAAACAAGAGGCCAGTCCTCGAGGCTTGGATTTAGGCACCCCTGCTTTAGACAGATCAGTCATCCTGGTCCTTTGTTGAAAAACATCCCCAAAGCATGATGTTTCCACCCCCGTACTTTACAGTTGTTGTTATTTGGATGCAACTTAGCATTCTTTTTCTTCCAAACAAGACGAGTAGAATTCTTACCAAAAAGTTTCATTTTGGTTTCATCTGACCATAGGACAGTCTCCCAATCCTCTTCTGGATCATCCAAATGCTCTCTAACAAACTTTAGGCAGAACTGCACATGTACTGGCTTTAGCAGGGGGACACGTCTAGCACTACAGGATTTGAGTCCCTGGCTGCGTAAGGTGTTACTGATGGTGGCCATTGTTACTTTGGTCCCAGCTCTCTCCAGGTCATTCACTAGGTCCCACAGTGTGGTTCTGGGATTTTTGCTCACCGTTCTTGTGATCATTTTGACCCCTGAGATCTTATGGATGGAGGGAGGTTTTCAGTTGTCTTGTATGTCTTCCATTTCCTAATTGCTTCCACAGTTGATTTCTTCACATCAAGCTTCTTACCTATTGTAGATTCAGTCTTACCAGCCTGGTGCAGGTCAACAATTTGGTTTCTGGTGTCCTTAGACAGCTCTTTGGTCTTGGACAAACTGGAGTTTGACTGTTTGAGGTTGTGGACAGGTGTCTTTTATATAGATAACAAGTTCAAACAGGTGTCATTCATACAGGTAACAGGTGGAGGACAGAGGATCCTATTACAGAAGAAGTTACAGGTCTGTGAGACCTGTAACTTGCTTGTTTGTTAGTGACCAAATATTTATTTTCCACCATAAATTTAAAAAACCTCTTTAAAAATCAGACAATGTACGGGGGTATGGGGGCAGGGGGGGTTGACGGGTCGGGGTCTCCGCTGAGGCCATCGGCGGTTTCCCCGGCTGGTTGGCTGCCTCGGTCCCGTCGAGGCCTGACCAGAGCTCTTCTAGGGCCGGCGTTTGGGGGTGGGGGCCTGGGCTTGCTCCGGGGGGGGCGCTGGCATCCGTCTAAAAATGTTACTGCTGAATAGCTCCAATATTGCTTGTCACTTTTGTTGCAGTGGTAATGTTAGATTGGGGGTGCGATTTTCATTGGAGATAGCTACATTGTGCTTATTTTCTTTGTAACAGATTAGTTAGAGTGCTACTAAAATAGTCAATGATAAGTTGATCAGTTAGTAATTATCCCGTGTTTGCCATTCTTTTTTATTGTGGCATACATCAAAGGAGAAGAGGAGAGGGAGTACAGTATATTGGTGGATGACTTGTGGCTCAGGGGAGAATCAGCTGCAAGGCTGAACATCCAGAAGACCAAGGAGATGGTTCTGGTTTCAGGAGGAGTTCCTAATCCTCAGTCCGTGCACATAGAGGGAGAAAGTGTTGTGATGGTACAGTCTTACAAGTACCTGGGGGTTGTGTAGGACCACAAGCATGACTGAACTACCAACACTAGGACTAGCTTTATACAACACTGAAACATAGGCTGTATTTCTCCGAGGCTGCGCTTCCTTTAACATCTGCACAAAAACTGCTCCACATGTTTTATCAGTCAGGTGCAGTTAGCTCTCTCTATGTGCTGGTGGAATACCAGCAAGAAGAACATCTCCAGGCTCAACAAGATCATCAAGAGGGCGAGCTCTGTGGTGGGACTGAAGCTGGATCTTGTGGAGGAGGTGGCAGAACAAAAAACTCTGACCAGGTTCAGGGCCATCTTGAGGAATCCTCACGACCCCCATATGTGAGGCCTTCACCAACAGGAGGAGTACATTCCGCAACAGAATGCTGTCCCAGTGCTGCTCAAATAGAAAGATGACTGAAGAAGTCTTTTGTTCTGTACATCAGGCAATACACCCCTTCACAGGCATCTTAGAAGCAATGTCTTGTAATTTTGTTTTCTTTATTGCTGATTTTATTTCATTTTCTTACCCACTGTTTTTAAATTATTAATCTTTTTATCTATTAATCTTTTCAGTCTATTGCTATTTTAACTATTTTTATTGTTTGTATATAAAGGTTGTTTATGATGACAGACGTCTCTTTTAAACACTCTCAGTGAATCCATTTAAAGACCTGTTCTATCTTATTCTATTCTATTCATTCTGTGTAATATCTTTTACTACTGATCTTCAAAAAACAAAAAGCATTTTCACAATATCCCACAATAATTACCAATTTATTTGATAAAACTACCAATTATTTGATTCTGTTATCCTAAGTAAACAGTTGCTATTGTGCATCACATCAGACCTAAACACTTTTAAACATCAACTAAAGGCCTACCTTTCTTAGAATGGCTTTTAATACCCAGTAGTTGGTGGAATCTTATTTTCTTATCTAAGTTTTTATGCTTTATTTGTATCAAAAATGTATTATACTTCTTGACCATTACAGACAAATTTTGTAACCTTTTACCAGTATTTTTGGAAACAATATAGATAGTTTCTCTTTCTCATCTCTTCTATCTCTTTTTGTCAAGATTTCAGCAAAAAAAGGCAGAAGCCACATCATCTGCCTGAAACATCCCAGCATCCTCTACAGGTTAAACCTGGACAAACGGGAGGTCCACATGTTTAGCAGCTTAGGGAACAAGGGAAAAGACGATTCAGAGACAGAACGCTTCCTGACTTTAGTCCCAGGTGGGGAGCACAAGGCTAAAAACAGCCTAAAAGACGGTTGAGTTGCTGAAACATGGCATCACATAAGAGAGGTCAAAGTGACATGGAAACTATTAGTAGGCCTGCCAACACTGAGGTTAATAAAGATTTTGTGGTAACTTCAAAGTATGTAGCTTTTTGTGCTTCAACATCTATCAACAGTGGTTTGACCCCCACAACCTCGCCCTTCATCATCAGTTGCCCTAAAGGGAGGAGGGACTGCTGTATGGGATGCAGTCCTTTGCATCTTAGCACAGCAATACTTCAAACAGATGGTTGCTTCTTCCTCCAGCCAAACAATACACTGCAATGGTCTTTCTCTGCAAAAATCCCAACCTAAAACTGTAAACAAACTGGTTTACAAGATTGTTTCTGCAGCACAGAAGTGTAGGCTGAATGAAAATCTCCTCTTGAGAGGGCATAGATGTTATATCTGCTGGCTGGTGGAGGAAAATCTGAAAGCCTTAACACGAGTCGTAATAAAATCGATGAAGTTATTGCTTCTCTTGCAGGCCTGTAAAAGTTTTTTACTGTTTTTATACCATAAAATGTCCTTGGACAGATTCACAAAAGCTCGAGAGCAACCTCCTGAAAAAGATCCACCTCTTGGATTCTCGCCAGATGTGCATACACAGAGCCAGATCACGCCATTTTTCCTCGTGAGGAATAGATGAAAACAGATGAGTGTACGTTGACCCTCCTTTTGAAACATGTGGTGTTCTCCCTGGTGGTTATTAAACTGCCTGTGCACTGAAATGTTTTGGAAAACATGTCCTTCCATTTGATAAAATGCTATAAATTGCATGGGGTGAGAGGAGCTGTTCGCACCTGACTTCTGAAGCTTAAAAAAGGTGAATAATTAAAACCTCTGATATCAGAATATTATTCAAACATCTTCACTTGTTCAGCTTAATATATTTTATGAGTGAAAGTTGAGAACTATCCGTCTTGCATTTGCTGGCACATTGGCGGAGTTAGTACTTTTGGACCCAGCATTGTTGCTGGCTTCATTCCCAGATGTTTTATTTGCATATTACCTCCTTGGCTGTCTACATCATCTACACCTATAAAAAGGGTTTTGTTTGTGCATTTTACCCTATTTTCTGCGCATAGTTGAGCACTTTGTGATATTTTTTACTTTAAAAATTAATAAATAAACTTGTAATACATGCTGGATGATTTCAACTCCATTACTGTTGTTTGGAGTGTGTATTATTAAGGAAAACGTTTCATAAGCCATGTTACGCCTTGTGAAGGTGGAGAGCGTGATCATTTGCAGTCCCTCAAAAGCAGAGTCAGACAAATTAATTAAAAACAGAAGACAAAAATTAGAGGACAGGCTTTGTAACCAACTATCCATTAGAATCAGTTTGAGCACATGCTGACTGGAACAGACTCCTGCGCCTCTCTGAAGTTACCTGATAAGCTGTGAATTTGCTTTGGAGAGGTATGACCTTGTCGTTTGCTGAATTTACCTGAAAATTAACTCTGTTGCTCCCGTCTTTAATCAGGAAAACCACACCAGCGTAATTTCTGCCCCGTGTTTGTGTCGCCAACTTGCAGAGCTGTTATTTTGGCGAGCGCAGGGAGAGTGGGCAACAGCTGGGGGAGTGCTGAACAGATGGCAAACCACAGAAGGATAGCTGCTACATCGGACAGTGTGAGTTCTAGCAAGGTTTAGCAGCTCTTTTTGGATCATGGGGAAGAGAGATGGATGGATGGGCCTGGGGAGTCCTGGGTAAAGGTGTATGGGCAGAAAGCATATTGTGCAGGAAGGAACCATTGAATGTATTTCAGAACTGGACTTAGTGACTCCTTATGTTCCAGACTGGTGCCAAGATGCCAAAATCATAGGGGCTTTTAATGAGACATAAAGAACAATCATTCAGTCAAAAATATTGTCAGAGTAACCAATCTTGCTTTGATACCTTTTGTTTTATCTCGTTCTTGTTAATGCTAATTTTTTGTCATGATATTTTTCCTGTAGTACAAGTTGTTTGAGTCATAAACTGAACAGCCAGGTGCCTCAATAAAAGTATGTGGTTTTAAATCAAAGGTTTGAATAGTTTGATTGACAGATCCCTGAGCCATCTTTCAAGTGGGTATAGGTGTGCTTCTTCCAACAACTTCATTTGTGATTGGCAAGAGTGGTTCTCATAGAAATGTTGACTCAGACCGACTCCGACCAATCGACAACATGGTAAGTAAGCGTGAAGTAGGGCTGTCGTACAGATAACTGTTTCAACCCCCCTGAAATCTGCGCACTGCGCAGGGAGCCCATGAGTGTTGTTCAGATAAGTGTATTCCGCGTCTGTTGCGTGCTCCATTCTTGCTGCCTGACTGTTCGAAATGAGGATATTAGACAATCCGAGTGTGGTTTGTCTGGGCATACTACGGGCACTCACAGGTATCATCTTCACACTCTGTGCGTGCAGCATTTGCACACAGTTAGCAAGGAGCCAGAGAGCTCACCTCACTAACGATCAGAGTGTAGCATAAGGACACCGTACAACAGCACGCCTTGTATATCATAAGAGTGTGAAACTTACCCTGACATATACTCCACAATACACTTACTACACACAGTTGGACAGTCGTGGCATGAGGTCACAAAGAACTGCAAGGCATACCCCCGCTTTCTTGAAGATGCAACGGCATCTATCAATGACACCATATGAGCCCCGGAGAACCCTAAAACCTACAGCACCCATACGGACATGATTACAAACACATTGCTTCAGTAAATCAGAAAATCTTCATTTGTACTGTGTTTCAGAGAACCCTAAAGCTTTTGAGTTGTTTTCATGTTCTTACCCAGATCTAAGCAAACACTTATCATATTAGGATATTAAAATAAGAAATTGGGAATCTTTACACTGTATTGAAGTTATAATTTATACATATTATTTGTATATACCAAGAAATATAATTGAAAAGAAAAGGCAAGTGCTTTGAAATGCATTAAAAGATTGTTCACATCGGCCCTTAGCTTTCTGTGTTGATGAAAGCTTTAAAAAAAGATTAGTGTGCATATCCACTAAGATGGTGCAGTGCAGAATTCCCTTATCCTTCCATTATTTGTCAGGTTTGGTTTGGAAAAAGACGAAAAGAGAGCCTGATTGAGGGAGGATGAAGCAGGCAGAAAAGCCACCTTGACCTCCCTTTCATCTCGGGTGCTGATCCTCTGTTTGGCGTGAATTCTTTGGAGGTGCTGGCTGTTGAACAGAGAGTGGCTTTATGCCTGCTAACTACAATGTTCCTCATACAGAATCATCAATTTCAAGAACCAGATAATACTTGAAGGCATGTTCGGTCTTATCTCACAGACGCCACTAGGCTACCAGAATTTGGGCCAACTCTCTGAAACTTTCTGTGTGAAGTGATGACAGTACTGATAATCTTTATACAAAGTAAAGTGTTAAATATTCATAATAGGGGGTAAAGTATAAAAATATGTGGATTGTCGCTCATCTATATGTATTCACATCCTGTTTGTGGGAGATATTAGCACACCTTTCTGTATAATTGCTAAATTTCAAATTCAGACATACACTGTATACACAATCTTGCCAAGAATTACATAAAAAATCACCTATCACTTTTGTGATCCATGTTGAAGTGTAGTTGAACTGTGTCAATCTCTATGCTTTTTCTACAATTTACTGTCCCAAAAGGCAGGAAATGTTTATTGCTTTTTTCTTTTGGCTATATCTAGGAATGTACGGTAATATGTGAAGGGATGTTAATTGAAGGATAGTGAACCATAGAGGTGTTTAAGGGCAGATTCTATCAATTTTAAATGAGATAAGACTAGCACTTTTAGTCTGTTTGATCATAGCTACCCATTTGATGGTAGCTTCCTTTTATGCATGTCAAGATATTATCAATCCCAATTATCAGATTCTTTACAGCCCTGTTAGGCTATTTGAAGAATGTTGACCTAGCACCCAAATCTATGTACAAAAACTCCAGTGTGGCGAAGGGATTCAGAATGTAGGCTAATACATGAAACGAAGAAGAAAAAGTTGCAATAGGGGACCCTAGTCACAGTTGGCTGAATTTGGCCTCTAGTTCAAAGAGCGGAAGCTCCAAACCAGAAAACACTTCACACCGACTCGCTGCTGCCTTTCCTGCACTTAAAGGGGGACAAAAATATTTCACAAGTCTGCTCTGACCGCAGCCCTATTTTACATCACAGATCAACCCCCATCTGACCCACTTAACCAGTCTGTCAAACATAATTCATCATATAATGGCGCCTTGGAGACGATCCTGTAGGTTGCTAACATCATTTCACTTTACTGGAAAAACCTCAGCTAAGAGATTGTAAATCCGAGCTAATATAGGTGCAAATTAGACATCTTGTTCCCGCTTTTAAAAAAAGGTGTATCTATTTTTAAATAGCAAACTATGGAATAAAACTTCAGCTACTTTCTTATTAAACTTTTTTTTTCTGTCTTATAAATCAAATTTGAAATGATTTAGCTTGTAATTTTCAGCCATGAGTATTTTAAATGAGACCATTACTCATTTGTCTTTGATATATGGACAGATCGCCATGACGCTTAATGAATGTGGGCTTTAATGTGCATTTAGCCCATGGTAAGAATACAATGACAAGAAGGGAGAGAATTTCTTCACTCTTCTCTTTTTTACTGTTTACAGTGCATGTACTCATTAATTTAAAGAGGCTTGTGCGAAACACAAGCTAAAAACTGTCGCAGGCTTTTTCGTTCACAGCTCTATATCGATTTCTCCGTCAAGATCAATTTTCAAATGGTTTGCACTTCCATGAATTTAAGGGACATCATCCATACCTCCTCACCAAATCCGAGTCCCTTGATTGTTCAAACTTCAACCTGTTTCAACTTTTAATACGAGTTCAATGGCCACACATTTTGTACATATGGACACGAGAGTTTTTAACGCAGATGCTCAACACAAACACATAGCATTTATATTTACTTTTCATTAAAAGGTACACAAGGTGAACAATTTTCAAGAACTAAATACTGCAATTGAACCCAAAAGACAACTACCAACTCTTCTAAACATAAATGTTAATGGCATTGATGGAAGAATCACATTTCAGAAATCACATTGCATTTTTTGCAAAGAGGAAGAATCTACTGGAATACTTGAACAACGTTCTGAGAAAACAGTGGGAATTCTAAAAAAAAGGTCTTTGGTTAGAGGCAATACCTACCGGTACCTAATTCTACAAAAGAAATTAATTATATCAATGTACTTCTTATGTTTGGACTATCTAAACAAAATATAAAGAAATGTTAAGCACACACTTCTTAAAAAAAAAAAAAAATTCCAAGGAATATGTTCGCATCAAAAGCTCTACATAAAGTAAAGATATATTTTGTTCCAAATAGATCAAAAAAGTATTTGACAAAGAGGAGTTTCAACTAGAGAAAAGTGGGCCTTTTTCTTCCTTTACTTTTTCTGCTGTATACTAGGCCATTTCCACCAACTACAAAGAGTTTAAGGAAATGTCATAATGCAAATCTCTTGAAATCTTGTTCCAGACTTTTTCTTTCGGGAAAGACTTGGTGTCAAATAATTTCGTCCAGGCACAAACCGCAATTATTAATTTCTAATTATTAATTTTGTGAATTTAAAAAGACGCCATCCGTATGTCACTACCATATCCAAGTCCCTGATTGGTCTAAGTTCGACCTGGTTAAACTTTCAACACATTTAAAGGTTGGCATGGTTTAAGATACAGAACAGCTCTAAACTTGCATAGCTATGCGTGAACGTGAGAGTTTTGAACGCGGAAGCCGAGAAGGCCAATTTACGAGCGTTAATTTTGCTTGGAAAGTGGTAGTTTGAGAATGTGTTGTGAAGGGCGGCAGCTTAAGAAACACAGGGCAATTTCTTTTTGACCTTTATACCACATTGAATACATACATTTAACATTCCAGCATCTTTTTTTTTTTAGCAAAATAACATAACATATCTCCTTCAAGGAAATGCTGTGACTTTCTTTATATTTCACAACAAAACAAACCCATCACGTTCCCTACATGTCAGTTTCTGTTAGCGTTGAAACATCTCTCATCCATCAAGCTGTCCTGTTGTCACAAAGGCAAAATAGCTTCCTTAATTTCCCGTTCGGCAGTCTTACTTCGTCTGAGGCAGTTGCCACCTTGGTCGCCAGATTACAGGTTAAAAGCCAGTTTACAGTCACAGTATTGGATCAATGACCAATACCGCGTGTTATCTATTAGGCTCTCAGCCAGCTTCAGTGTGGCTGCCTTGAAGCAAATGGCTTCATCATCATGACCTCATACGTGTCTGCTTTCCACCTGAAATGTCTTCGACCTACAAAACTCCAGAAGAAAGGTCTAGATGACCTTTTTTAAAACTTTTTCTGCTATGAAACCAGAGTAGATGTACAAGTCTTCACAGATGCAGTTTATGAAGTTATAAAAAAAGAGGAGCTGTGAGATAAGCAAGGGAGAACTGACCTTACTGTGAGATAAGCAAGGGAGAACTGACCTTACATGAATTGATGAGGCACTTTGGTACAGCAGAGACCTCTTCTTATTCAGGCCCTTAACGTTTTGCTGTAAAGTGCCGAAACCCACAGATAGAAATATAACTCCATATAAAGTCTATTTTAACCTGATAGATGCCACTTGTGTGGGCTGTAAGCTTAAGTCACAAACACCTATATAGGGGTTGACCAGTACGGGTGCTCCAGGTTTTTGGGCTGTCTGGTCTGTGGAAGGCCCATTACAGAGATAGCTGCATCTTACAGGGAGCACAGATGTGTCTTGAAGAGGTTTTTATGACCATCTTAAGTGCCGTTGTCAAAAATGGAATGTGCAATTGTTGTGGGTGTGTGTACTGTGATGTTTTTGCAAGGCTAATAGAAGCTGCACACACGACTTATGAAGGTAAGGTGCTGCCGTTGCAGTCTGGGCGCTATGCCACTCAAAGAGGAGACATTGACCTCATGATCCTTACACAAATGCCACCTGCACAGGGAAGCATTCATGGGGGGCGTGCATGTAGTACTTAAGTCCTCATAGGTACCCCATAGGAAGCCCGCAGGATGTCCACATAAATGGTCTAATTTCCTAATCTCCACCCAAGGAGCCTGCAAGGAGTACGACTTGTCACGTTAAAAGGCACTGAAGACCCCCTTTGCGCAGTCTGCAGGATTTTGGAAGGGAAAAAATGAAAAATCCTGCCTCTCACCTACTTCCTAGCTCCAGATCTTAACTACATGTCATCAGTCTGACCAATCAGGTGGTTAAAAAGCCTTCACTTCCTTGTTCTGAATTCTGCTGGAAAAGTCGTTCAGTTCTAAGAAAATCAACAGCTAAAGTTCATCTTAAGCGGTGTAGCTTTCCACAGAATCCTGTGTCAGACTGTGGAACAAGTGAACAAAACAATGAAGCTCAGAGACGCTAGCTCCCCATGCTCAAGGTGATTTTCATTGAACCAGATCTCCATGATGCATTTGGTTAAAGTGTGTGGAGCTGCCTGGGCGCACTTTCCTCTTAATATTGTGGAAACCATTTACAACACCCCTAGGGGGTCTCTCTCTTTTCCTCTACAGGGTTCCCTCTCTCCTGGGCGCGGGGCGCTGGCTCCCTGCCCCTGCACTCTCCTGACCAGCCGGCTAAGTGGCTGCCCGAGGCGCCGGGAGAGCGGCCTCGGGGGGGCCCTGGTCACCTGGGTTAAAGGGGGAGGCCCAACCGGTGGTGGTGGGGTGCTCGTCATAGCGCGCCCTTCCCGTGGGGCCCTTGCGTTGGCTCCCCCGCGCGGGGGCTGCTCTCCTGGTTGGGCTGGGGCGGCGCTCTTCCTCCGTGCCTCCTCGCTTCTGGCTCTGGCCTGCAGCCTCTGCTGGCCCTGGAGCCCGTGGCGGGTTTGGCGCTCGGGCGCGGTTGTTCCTCGCCGGCCCCGCAGCATGCTGGGATCAGCTGCCGCTGCTGGTGCGGTGGTGGTCTTGGGTGGGATGGCTGGGCACTCTCCCTCCTTCTTTTCACGCTCTACCATCCACTGTAGAAGAACATAAACATCACCTGAGCACAGGTGTTAGCTCACTCCACCCAACAGTTTGCATGACTGAACACGAAATATTTCTGGGACAACGTTGGTTTTAAGGCATATGCATATGTGTGAACACTATCTGTTTTGTGTACATGTCGACAGGTGGACATTTTTGCAACTAAAAGGTGTGTTTATAACATTTGAGTGTGGACAGGCTCCGCCCCTTTTTTTTTTTTTTTTTTTACATTTAAACCTTACCATAATGATTAACAACCAGTAAACTTGTTGCTTTATGCTGCTTCATGGTTTTATCCCCCTTCCTCTCCTATTATCACTCCCTACCCCTCTCTAACGCCCTCTCTTCTCTTCCCCTTCCTTTTCCGTCTGCAGTCCAACACCAAAGATTTTCAGACATGTTTGAAATTAATAAAGTTTAGCCTCAATTACAAAAGGGGTTTATTCAGACATACCTTTGGCTTGTCTGAAGATTAATATTCCCTATTGTTAAAGTAAAATATGTCCAACCCAAGAGGCCCTTTAGCTCTCATCTGCTCACCAGTTGTTGGATATAATGTTGGAAAAAAAAAAAACACAGAAACATAATGACCACAAATCAAACAGTTTTTAAATCTTTTAACGTAACTTTTATCACATCTTAAAAAAACAGCTGCAGCTTCCAGCTTTTTCTGCCACAATTATCACAAAAATGCATGATCATGGAGGGACTGTGGATCAATACAGACAGAGTTTCTCCTTTTTTTTTTTTTTTTTTTTTTTTGAATGCCGGTGTGCTGCAGGATTTTTTCAAGGTTGAAGTGTGTCAGTGGCTCAAAAAAGGTTGAAAAGACTGGTTTGGATGACCCAACTCCCAACGTTAAAATGCCAAGGGTTAAGGGGTTGGATTGGGGGGTTAACCAGCAAATTGTTCCCCTCACCACTGCCCCATGGTATGTGTCAAATGCTGAGAATGAATTTGACACTTATGACATCTGACTGGACTTAATTTTAAGAAAATTAATAAAAATGACTGCTAAATCATTTACAATCACGAAAGTGCAAATTTAGCATCTGCACGTGTGCATTTGAATACGCCTGAAAAGACTGCATTCTCATCCAATCCATGTTAATACACCTTACACACCATCATCAGTAACTTAAGGCCCAGGACTTCATGTACAATCACAATTTAACATGGTTAAAAAGTACATTACTTAGTCACAGCAGACAGATCATTGTTTTGAACAACCTTAGAGAAGTAACTAAAAGATTTTACAGTCTGCTGTAAAAGGCAGAGACTTCAGAGTAACACAGTAAATAAATTATCAACTGTTTTCCCCCAAAAACGTATACAAATATTTGTCAACTTCTGCAAAACATTTACTATCCTTTAAATGCACCTTTTAGTTATTGAGAAATACTCATTTGATGCATTTTGTTAGGAGGACACGTCTCATCTTTTAAGCTGAACACTAAACGTGGCATTGATAAAGTAATGTCTCTCTCAGCATATACATTTCAAAAGGGATTTCTGATCTCAGGACTACAATTCCCCATATGACCTGTAAAGCCAATATCTTTGCCTCACTGCATTTCTTTAGCCTGTTCAATTGACCAACTTAACCACTGTGCCAAAAAATCTAACAAAAGCAAATAACTGCACGTGCTTTCCAGACAGGGAGACCTAAAAACACCATGACTTCCAGGCTGTTGAGCGATGCTCTGCTGGACACTGGACGGCATGGAAACCCAATTATTAACAAGCCCAGACAGTTGCTATGTCAGATTTTATGTAACAGGAGCTACAAAGAGCAAGAATGAATGATTAAAAAAAAGTGGTTCTACCCTATAAACTTTTATCTGTCAGGGTAAATAGTTTATTTACAGTTTAGAGTCAAACAAATAATCTGACAGGTTTGACAGAAACACTCACTGACATATTCCTTGTCTACTTGAAGCCACTTTTGCACTAATTGACACAAGATCATTGTCATCCAAACTGTGACAAATGAGAAATACTGAAGGGAACCACAACATCCAGGGGTGCATGAAATGTTACCAAAAACAGAGTGAGGTAGAGGATGTCCTTTTGCTGTCTAAGAAATTATCTGTAAACAATTTGCTTTTAATGAGCTGCCTCTGGCAATCAAGGCGTCCTACTTTTATCTGTGCCCTGCATGTTGCATGGTGTCTGCTGGTGTGTTTTTTTTGTTTTACACAAAATGCATCTTATGCTAGAAAACACAGGAAAAATGAAGCTCAACAGTAGGGAATGCGGCTAATTGAAACAAGATGGTCATCTCTGTGTTAAACTAATTGTTAGGGACGAAAAACTGTCATAGTCGGGTTCACTTGGGTTGTAATTACACACTATTTTCCTGTTTGTGTTTGGTTGCTAAAAGGGTTTTGAAGCTATTTTACAATGATGTCATTCAAGATTTTCCTGCGGTCCAATCTGATTATTCTGCATGTTAATTTAAATCACAGAGACAAGGACATCCTGCTGAGAGGCTATATCTCTATAGTGCTGTTCTTTCTTCTTCTGCTTTTTGGCAGGCCAATACTGAAAGGCTGATAATTCAAAAATAATCTTTAAAATTTAGGAAGGAAAAAATAGGACAAACAAGGCTAAAAAAAAAAGAAAAAATTGAGTGTCTTCACCAAAGTCACAAAGTTGAACTGCAACTTGTCATATTTGGATTTGAACTGCTATATATGTAAAATAATCCGCTTCCTCTCACTCCTCCTACAGGAGCCCTGTCAACCTCTACTGATGTCTGGAGCTGAGGTCCATGCAGCATTCTGAATGTTCCACTGACTGCACTTTTCTGGACTGAGAGGTCTGGAGGTCTTCCAGGTGACTGCTGCCACTCAGCTGAAGGCCAGTTCTGATGTCTAAATCACGGCTGCAGGCACCACTGTCACTTCACTTTCCAGGCTTTCTAGTTCTCTGAGTCCTCTGCATTCAGTCTTCTGAGTCCTGAACTTCTCCCAATTTCTCATGTTCCTTCTTCCCTGATGTTCCCATCGCTTGGCACCGCCAAGCATCCACCACAACAGCTCTTCCTCGTTCTTGAACCAAACACTACAATGTCTGGTTGGAGTTCACCACAACAACCTATCAGTCTGGACCAAAGTCCTGCAGGATCTTGCCCTCTCATTCTCTTACCACCTTCAGAGGTGTTTCCATATATATATATAAATACATATGTAAAATAATTTAAAAATACGAAAAGGAAAACGTGTGAAATTTTACATTTTAATTGACAAGTCTAACAGGGAAAAAGTACAAATTCCTTTGTGAAAAAAAAGTTAAAAAAAAGAAAAAGTGTATTTATAGTATATAAAATGAATAATAAACTGTGCTGAGGCAACCTTATTTCTTTGTTTCACATCTCATTGTGTGGCTGGATGTCTGCAGTTAATAGTGTGGCTGCTTTTTTTCAGGAGTTGGTCACACTGGGGGATTTTGAGTCAGTGCACCTATATCAGCAATACTTTCATGAACACCGTTGGGTCTCTGTTAGCAATTACTACATTTTTCTAGCATCTGTCACCAAGCCTCTGGCCTCCTGTGGGCCTTTTGAATTGATTATGGAGCCTCACAAAGCTATGAGCATCTATTCTATTTCTGAAACTAAAAAAAAAAAAGAAATCTTGAAAAAAGCCTAGGCATTTCCCATTGATATTTTTGTACCTACACCAAGTTAGGACATTCTTTTCCTGAAGAGAACTCAGCTGATGGTGAAATTGTGTTCATGTTACAGCCTACAGTGCTGTTTAAAATGCAAATGTTAACAACTTTTTTTTCAAAATTAAAGTTTAATAGAATCTCAGAATCATTTTTTTTTAATAAAATCAAGTTTTATCATAGAAATTTTTTTACCACATGTCTTAGAACTTTGCAGGTCAGCAGGGCATGTTCTGCAATTCAGGGTCAAACAAACACCTGTTTCCAAGGCAAGAAGCCGTGTAGCTGACAGTCATTAACACTCTTGTAACAGACGGTAAAACTGTGTTAAATGTGCTAGCCAATTTCTACTAAGCCCCATCTGCAAGCTTTGATTGACATCCCCTTGCCCTCCTGATCTTTTGTCCCCCCCCCTACTTCTCATCTCATTTCACACTAAACAAAGATATGGTGGCCTCTAACCGCTGGAACCTTTTTCTCTTATCATCTCACAGTTGGAGCCACCGACTGGGTTGGTGAACTTGGCCGGTAGGAATCTGCAGGCTGCTTCACTTGACTGAGCAGACCTAATGAGTCAGAAAATCCCACAGCACAGGCCTTCAGGTTCACTGCTGGCATCAAAGATACAGGTGGGTCAGCAGTGTAGGGAGAATGACGGAGGAGGGCACTTTGCTGACTGTCAAACAACAAGTTGGGGGGATGAAACACTCTGAGGATCTCAAGGAGGAGGAATGATTGGACAAAGCGGGAATTATTTCTTTGATCTGTTAACCGAGAACGTCTCAGGAAGACTGAGAGGCCTCAGCCAGGTGCACACAGCTCATCAACTGCCAACCTCCCTGCTGAGCTGCCCCCTAGGTGTGAGATGTGCCCTCATTCCTTTCTGTGAATGCCCCATCACACGGACACAAACAGCTGGACTGATCAGTATTGGAGCATCATAAACACAAGAAAATTGATGCTCAATAGTAACTAAAAGATTGTCAATTTTTGGGTAAAAAGATCAATTTTTTCTTTCTTCCAAAAGGGAAACAACTGATGTGATTTTAAGAATTACGTTAGTTTATTTGTTTGATTTTTTTTCCTCTAATTGTGTGAGAAACCACTTCATTCCACATAGGCAAACAGTTTGAATCATATCTTAACAGTGAATTAAAATTGTGAAGTAATGAGAGTAAAAACTTTTTTTTTAATCTATAGGATTTTTTAAAAGGAAGAAATACTAATCCAATTTGTCCAGTATATGGTGTTTTGGTATAACCAATTCAGGACATTCAAACTTGAATATTATTTTTGAATACCTAAATGACAATATGGCATGGGTGTGCTCAGACCAGTTTTCATCATAATTATAAAAACAATAGGTACTTAAAATACACCACTACTTCATTTGTTTGGATGCATAAAGCAGAAAAAGTACATTCTGAATTAGTTTGGCTTTCTCATTGCTACTTTGAGAGTGGATGAAACTGCTCTGAAAAAATTGTGCAATTTAAAAAATTGGATTCCAGTGCAGAACAGTCTTCAGTACTAAATGAGACAATATCTTTGTCTCAGTTCCCGTAGATTCCAGATTTGGCATTTGTTTCCATTTTATTCTGAATTGAAAACTCCATAGTCAATGAATGGTGACAACTGAGTATATAATAGTATCACTCGCATATTAAAAGTAATATGCGAGTGATATCAGCCATTGTGGAGTTTAGGTTAGTAATATTTGCCAGTTAGAAATTCACAGAAATCTGGCCTTTCTACTATTTAACAAACATGTAAAAATGGTCACCAAGGTATTTTGCATCCAAGGTTTCCTTTAAAAGATAGGAAACGCATCCGACGTAAAAAATCTCTGCCATACCACCCATGCGGATCAATGAAAGCTGATTTGCTGTGGCGACCCCTGACAGAGATATGCTGAAAAGTGAACAACAACCTTTTCTTTAAAAGATAATGCTCCTGACTGAGGCCAGCGTTCTTCTCAAACATACATTTTGTGATAAAATCTATTTAAAATCTTCTGGGGAAATGAAACCAAGCCATAAATGTGGGGGGAAAAAGGAAGTTTAGCAATTTTTCTTGTTAAGTTGAGCCTAATTTGTGTAACCGACCACATTGATGTCACAAGGTGAGTGAACCTGGCTGCAGTCACATTGCTTTAAATACCTGTCTCATTACCTGATGGTGTTAGCCATTTTTCCGAATGCGCAACACTTACCTTACACTCTTCCTGTCTGGGATCTGCTGATGAATTCATCTGCATTGAGACTACAGCGAGACTGACCAGGGGCCTCATTTATAAAACTTTGCGTAGGATTTGCGTCAGAAATGGCGTACGTATGAAACATAGGACGTGCGTACGCAAAGAAATATTCGGATTTATAAAACCGTGCGCACGCACATCCTACGCATCCTTCCCTTAATAAATCACAACCGATTCTAAATGCAGCGCAGCTTTTCGCGGCTTCATGACACGCCCATAGTTGCCCATAAATAGTCAGTGAAACGCCCACAAATGAATATTCATTGATTGCGAAACCATGGCAAACACCGAGAGGAAATCAAAAAAACGTATCTTCACTCAATGTGAAGTAGAAGGTATTGTTGGCGAGGTGGAAAAGAGGAGAAAAATATTGTTTGGAGGGCACAGTGTGGGCATTACTATTACTAATGCCAAAAAGGCACGTGAGCGGCAAACGGTGGCAGACGCCGTAAATGCTGTAGCCTCACAACCATCCGAGGTTGTGAGACTACAGCGCTCCATCGGGGGGACCGGAGCGCCAGATGCACCGGGTGACACGCGTGGTTCCTCCGAGTGCTCCTCTGTAACGCCGGGCCCAAAAGCCCGCAGAGGTCCAATAGGACGGCTCGAGGAAGTCGGAAACGGCTCATAAGCCACTCGTCCTCTTTTGCCAGCAAGTCTTGTTGCTGTCTAAGATGCGTTCACTCCGAATTCTTCCATTTGCCACATCTTCTATTAAGAGCACTAGATCAGCCATTATGCATCATTACGCAGTGATGGGGCATTTTATTTCCCTCCATTTAATTACATCTGACAAGCTACAGATGTCGGTAATAATCGACGTGGAAATAGGAAATTGTTCCGCGCAAATGTAATTTCTTCTTGCTTTCTGAATGGTTGAGACATACGCCATACATTGTTTTATCAAAAATAAAACAAACTTAAGGCATATGCATGAATACCATAATTCCATAGCTTATGAAGAAATGTTTTAATATGAAGACAAATTTCCCCAGTGGACAATTAGTACATCTGTCCGTCCGTCCGCACCTATCTGCTCCGCCAGACGGACACACTGACGAGAATATCAGTTTTGTACATTATTTCGTTCTGTTAACTATATTATTTATGAGGATGAATTGCACAACATGACAATATTGTAGAACATATTTCACTTTTCTTTCTGCAAATATGTGTTCATTTGAATTTCTGTTGTAATTTTCGTTTGATCTTTTTTGTTTGTTTCACTGCTGATCGATCAAACGGGTGTTTGTGTAGGCTGCTAATTGTAAGACTTGCTTTGTGAAGACTTCATGTTATTTCTGAGAGGCAGGATTGTCATTTTCACTTTCACGTGTTTCTTCCATCTGCCGTGCTTGCGTGGAGGACCGCACATTTTCCTGTTTTTATAAATATCAACTATTGTGTAGAGAGTGGCGTACGCCTTCTTTTGTGCGTACGCAACGTTTATAAATGAGGCCCCAGGACTTACATAGTCTCACACAAATGAAAGGCTTGTGTTTTCTACATTTCAGTGTTTTCAGAATCCATCCTCTGCTTCATTATCTGAGGAAATACCTTCTGGTTCTGGTAGGGGTGCCCAAAATAGCAAAATGTATAAACATATCAGGTTTGCGGAATACTTTTCCTCCAAGTACTGTATGCTTTCAGCAAATCTGAACTTTTTCTGTGACTTCTTTTCTGACTTTTATCGGAATGGGAATCATCTGATAAGCTGCTGGTATGGTGGCTCAGTGCTTCAAACTTCAAAATCCCTTCCATCATCCTGTAGGGCAGACAAACTTTTCAAACTGGAACAAGGTTAGTCTCACGTCTCTCACACGTTATTAGCAGTGTGAATATGAAGTCAGGATAAATAGGAAAAAACGTTCCAGATTGGTGTCTGCCCATAAACTCACATGTTTGTGAGACAAGGACTGCTAGGTGAAAAGTGTTGCAAAGCACCTGAGTGAAAGTTTTAGAGCCTGCAACATTTTCGACTGTGGGTAGGAATAGAAGCAGACATATCCATGACTGTAAATTGTGGGCTGTAAACAGAAGGATTTCTCTTCTAGTTTTTCCCATTCACTTCAACCTATAGCAGGGAGAGTCAGATTGATTGCTTGATCAATCATACCAAACATGAAGCAAATATGTATCCAGAGTCAGGTCATTTTTGATGTTCACAGACAGGTTTCCTATCTACCTCAAACTCTGCACTTTTTAGAGTTGATTGGCAGACAAGACGGAATAGAGCCATTGGAATTATGCCCTAGAAAAGTAGATGCTGCTGGCTCTGGCTCAAAGCATTCTTCTGTGACATGTGCAGAACATCCAGACATGGAGGCTTTTTGTTTTTTTCAGTGACCAATGTGCTATACAGACAGTCTTTAATCGCATGTGTAATATTACAGTTACTCTTCTGTAACAATTTTAGATCTACAACATGGAAAAAAACTGAACAAAAAGACCCTTTTTTGACAGCATGATTACATCATATTTTGGATTTTCCGTGTTTTGTCTTTTTTCATTGAAGATGTTTAAAAATATATTCTTACAAGGAAGTTGCCTGGGTCAAATGCTGCAAAAGTAAAGTGCTGCAGCCTTCAGGCAACTGATCTGACATTACAAATTTAAAGCTCAGAGTGATGACATGACAAGCATGGACGCATTTATTGCCAAAAGCCACAACAAAACAAGATTTCTTAGAAACATTTGATATTTTTTAAGCCTTCAGCAGAATCCAAAATGTCAAACATTTCTGAATGTGGGGACCTGCACTTCATGTGTATTCTCTCCTTTGGCATGTTTTGAAGAACATGAAGAATATAACAAAACACTGCAGTTGCCTCATACAGTAACATAAATCATTTTGACATAAATGCTGAGATGTAAGTCTCCAAAAAGTGTTGTGCCATCATGATCCTCACAAAATCAGCTAGACTTAAAAACTTGCGTAGATGACAACGGGGCTATGAAATTGTGTCTGCATGGACATGTGTGTGTGTGTGTGTGGGGGGGGGGGGGTTGGAGGAGTGGGCGAAATCAAAGCATCAGAAAGAGCAACAGGGTTCAGTGATCGTGTGTGTTTAGTCTAAAGCAGCACGCTGCAGGACTCCTTCAAACATGTGATGGGGATGATCAGCCCCAACACCCAACCCACTCACCCGCTGTCTGTCCTTTTGACCTAGATCTCCCACACCTTCTCCCAGCAATCCCCTCATCTATTGCCCCTTTTCTGCCCCCCTTTCCCTTCCTTCTTTGATTTTGTTCCGGCCTCCAGCCCCAAACAGGCCATAGTGCTAACCGAGCTGGGTGTAACCATAATGAGCCAAAAAAAAAAAATACACCTCTATGGTTGGAAATTGCACTTGTTAAGTGACCATTTCAGTCAGACAACTCTTGCAGTAAGAAATATTTATTTGACATACTTAATTTTCCGCTTAAGGCTCCGTTCAATTCCATGAGAAATTTCCATAAAACTTTTGGGTAACAAACCCCCCTTTACGGACCCCACAGGTGGAAGCCGGGGAGGAGGGAGGGGCGAAGAATGAGCGCTGAATGTAAGAAAGAGAATGAACAGCTGCGCACCTGGGCTTAAATAGGACGCTGAGCAGGTTAGTTAATTGACTGAACTAGTTACCTGTAAAACACTGCAGCGAGTATCTGCCTGAAATACGATAAGTCGTCATTGAAAACACAGTGTTGAAGAGTGTGTGCACATGTCTATGTGTGTGCTATAAGGGGCTGTAGATGCCAAAACAAAGAGAAAGATGACGGGAATTCAAGGCAAAAGGAGAGCTATAAGGGAAGGAGAAAAATGGCACACAAAAAACAAAATCCTGAAGAGAGTGTGCTCAGATTCTGCAAGAAGCTCTCAGGACATGCAAATACAAAAATGCATGAATTTGTCTCAAGATACACTTTAAAGGTTCACTTAAGTCATCTTTTGATCTATTGTCAAACCATATTCAGTGGTCTTTTAATTACGCTTATACTATTTCAAAAATAAAGAAAACCTGTGTCGTTTTCTAGGACATAGTTTCTGCAGAGTGGCAGCAGTCAGAAATTTGTCTCTGAGTTGTAGGCGGGACTGTTGGCAAAGAGTTCACGTCATCCACATGTTTACACGCTCTCCCGCTAGCTTACAGCCTCTTATACCCACAACCTAACATTACCGGTGCAACAAAAGTGGTGAGCAATATTTGGATCTATCGAGTGGTACAGTTTTAACCAGATGCCAGCTTGGACGAGGAAAACTAAGACGTTCATGGATCAATTTGTCTACAAGTAGATACAGCAGAATGGAGCAGAGGAGGGAGCTTGAGTCCTGCTGTTGTAGCTTCTACACGACACCTGCAACCTTTTCAACAGCATTTTTGCATCTGCTTCTGATTCACAACGATTTGAATGAAGAGATACTCCGAAATACAAATTTAAGCTTATTTTTCCAAATATATTTGCTCCATTTTGAGAAAAATGCCACAAGAATATGATAAAACACCAAAAACACTATTTTTATCAGAGTGGCTCTTTAAACAGATGTGGAATAAAGAGGAACCAGTTGCACCGTAATAGGCCGTGACCGGAAGTCTCTGTTTTTACCATTAACCTTCTTGAGGTCACTGTTCCAGGGTCTGTGTCATCCCACTGCATGAACGCCGCCTCAGGTCAAAGGTCTTTAGCATCAACCAGATGTGCTGGATTTGCACTTTTTGGAATTTCAGCCACAGTTTAATTAAGAAAGAAGCAGCCCGGGCTGAAACTGAAGAGATAGATTCCACCCATTTCCGCATTTTGAGGCCACAGCTCATTAGAGGATCTGCAGATAGGAGGGAACATCTGGGTTTTATGGGCATATTACCAAACCGCACACCATCCTCCAGGAGTTGTTGGTCAGCTTCAAGATGGTGACTATGGGCTTATTTGTTCAAAATGTAAACAAGAGTCCAGCTTTAAAGGACCACAACATGCTCAGAACCACTCAGAGTTCTTTAAAACTGCTTGCAGGTGATGCAGCTAAACATCTGACAACATATAAAAGCTTTGAGTCAAACTAATGGCTTTCAGGGAAAATTCTTTGCTTCAATTAGAAGGAAGGTAGAAAAGAAAAGAATCCTATCTAGACTAAATGAGAGCACAGGCACCGACTCCGACACTGGCATGGATCTGATCGGTGCTGGACTTTTGATGTAAAAAAAAGAAGAAGAAGAACAAGAAGATATCATGAATAAACAGAGGTGGGACCTTTCAGTTCTATGTGGAATTTCTCACATTATAGCCAGGAATGATGGAAATTATAGAAAAAAAATACTAAACCTGATTATACAGCAGCATTCTTTAGGATTTTAAACATTTGTGTTTAAGACTGACATTTAAGAAACAATTATAAAATAAATCCAAATAAAAAAATGTTCATCGCTGTAAAAGAAATTATCACAAATGGCTTTTTGAGGTCAAAATTCCACTTTTATCGTTGAGGCAGAAATTAGGAAAATCGGTAAGGTATATAAGCAAAGCTAAATTCCTTTATACATTTGTTTTTTCGATTTTTTTTTTTTATCGTTAGATTGTTGCACAATAACAATACTCAGCACAAATCTAGATACTTCCATGCATTTATGAAAATCTCTATAAGTAATGATTCTGTCTAAGAAGGAGGTTTACAATTTACGTTAATAGAAAGTGAAACAAAAATGCGAAGTTTTAATTACGCATTTATGGTGTATTTTTTTACGTTAAGTTAAGTTCAGCAGCTGCTAGAACAATGGCCATTACCCTGAGAAGAGTAGGATTGATAAAGCCTACAGAACTAAAAAATATACCGGTGGTCTTTCTTTATTTGTGTAAATTTAAAGATGGTCATCCTTGTGCTATTTTTTGTTTTTTTTTCCATTGGAGTTCGTTTGGACTCAAACAACTCACCTTTTTGAGAATTGACACTGAAATGCAGAGCATCTTATGAATTATTATTAAAATGAGAAAGTAATGTGAAAACATAACTGAGAAAAATTACTAATGCATGAGTTTCCTTACCTATTGTGAGCGCTGTGGTATAGGGGATGGACCTACTAGCAAAGACTGGCACCCTCAAAACAATTCTAACTCAACTACTGTTTAGAAGGAATGTTGATAAAAATCGAAGATCGGATTTGGATAAGCAATTAGTCAAACTTGTTTTGTATTTATTACACACAGAAAAAGAGTGCATTACCACACACAATATTTGATATAAAGGTTGTATCATCATAAACAGTGAAATTCTGAAACCTCTGAGGTCTGGTCATGTGATCAGGTAATTCTGTGGAGAGTCGTCGCCAGTCGTCACTGGCTCTCTGGGACTCTACCATCGTAGGGCCTACTCAAACCCTTTGGAGTGTGCCAACAGAGCCATAAGGGAGTTGAATGCTCGCCATCCCTGGCTTCACTTATAAACTCTTTTTGAGCATAACGAACGCTTATACAACACACAAGGGTAAAGTAAGGGCAGTAAGTTGAGAAGTAGTTGAGACGCACGGATGCTTGCATGATTTTTTTTCCCCTGCACTACAAAAGGGGTTCTTTAGTGCTGTTCACATGATAAGTGCGTGCTTCTTACATGTCCTGTACAGATTTGCCCATTTTTGGACAGCTCGTATCTAATCTTAGGGGCAATTGTGACAAAGGTTTTACTAACGACAAGATTCATCCTTAATACAGTTGCAGTTCTATAATAGTCCTGTTAAATTTGGCTTAAAGCTACCACAAATGCAGCATGCGTGAGTGTAATGTCTGTTACAACTGCACCAAGGATGTCTAAGGGATGATCCTTCAGAGGGAAGTAACGCTTCAGTGCCCAGTGCATTAAAAAAAATTTCAAATACTCATTGACATGCCGTCAAATTCCCTGTTCCAGCTTTCAGTCTAGCTTAGTCTTTGTACAAAAAAAAGGAGTACTTGCTTTCACAATTCTAAATATTATTTTAAACAGTTGTACGCCGTAATTCATACAAAGTTGTTTTTTTAATAACTAAATAATAGAAAAGGGTCCAATAAAGGTCTTGTACCCCTTCCTATGAAAACTACATGTGAATCTACATGTTTTTAATTAACTTAGCTATTGATAATATGTTACAACTGCAATATTTTTTGTTATGTAAATATAACCATGTCTGTCCAATTCAGTTTTTTATCACTTCAGCATCACTGCTGACTCGTGGTTTTCAGTTGTAGTATTTGTTTTTATTTATTTCTAATGTTTGATCATATAACACGTTGTGTTACATTTTAGGAAGGTCTGGTGTATAAATGAATACTAAAATCATTTTAAATGGATCTTTTCTAATTACTCGCATGTTTGTTGACCGTTCTTCCCGCTTCACCTTTGACATGATTGAAAAAAAATGGCAGCGCTATGAATTGCCGTGACTGTGCTGCCCTCTAGTGGCAATGCACTGAAAATGGCTTAACCGCCAACCCCCACCAACCCGTTTCCGGTTTTGTGTTAACTACAGTTTTCGTAGCTTTTGTGGGGTCAGGTAAATTAAATGAATTCATTACGAATTAAATGTTTTTCTGTAGTCTACTTTACTTGGCAGTTATCTTTGTTACCGATTGTATATTCAGTAAATTAATTTAGAATTTAAAATGTTTCAAAGTAAGATACCTAATTTGTATGGAGTTATTTTAAGGAGGTTCAAAGAAATTTAAAAAAAAGTTTTTCTTTTTGTGTGAAATTAGGCTGAAAAACATGCGCAAACATTTTTCCTCCCTTCGTTCGCTTTACGACAGTAGTTGCAACAGTGTTATGCGCTTTACGGCTGTTTTGGAGGCTGATTCAAAATGGAGTAAAGATAATCGCTGCGTATTCGAGCAGCTGACCGTCACACAGCTTTCGATTGAAGCGACGCTCTGCAGTAATTCCTCCTTAAACCCCACAGCATGACGGAGGACAACAAATCTGGCTCGCTGGGCTTCTTTTCGAGTTATGACAATCTGAGCGACAGCAGCGAAGACTCTGAAGATGAGGGAGCCAGTCGGAGGAAGAAGCCCGGGGGAGAAGCTCCAGGAGACGGAGCAGGGTCCTCCAAGGCAGCGGGGAAGCGTGCTGCGGGTGGCGGCGCTCTGCCCAGACCCGACGAGCTGTTCAACTCCGTGTCCAAGCCCGCCTTCCTTTACAACCCCCTAAACAAGCAGATAGACTGGGACACGCTGACCGTCAAACCCCCCGAGGAGGTAAGAAACAAAGCAGACGCGACATCCAGAGGGGCTGATGGGTAAAAATATATATACATATATCCCAAAATATATTGTTTTACGTAATTACTCTTTGATTAATGGTCAATGTAACCATCATTCCTTCACATTGCTAAGAATGTAACCCCTCACCCTTGGGTGCAACAGTTCGTGAGTCTCATCTCTCTCTCTCTGTCAGTCATGATTGTCTTGTTCCTGAGTCTCATTTCTATTTCTCACCTTGGTCGTCTGTCTGGTGACATCATGTCACTGGAGGTTGGTCCTAATCTGGATTCAAACCCGTGTTAAAGGGCCAGATCCGACAACATTTTGAACTGCTTATATACTGTAAACATAACCAGACATGTACAAGCCAAGTTATTTTTTTCCTTTGTTACCTCATCTTAGAATACTTTTACCCTTCTGGAGCAGATCTTTTTGTCTGATCATGTTTTTTTTTTTGTGATGCATCATTATACTACCACCTCTGTGCTTTGCTATAGCATGTATGTACTAACTGTGTTACAACAGTTCTGTCTGACCAAAGAAATGGTTTCCCAATATACAAATACAGTTTTATAACATTTGTTTTCTGCAGGTACCATACTATTATTCTAATATGAATTGTATTACAGGTCTTATTTACTATATTTCTATCAACAGATGTTTTTTCTCAGCTTCTCTTAATTTTGTGGCCTCTTTCATGCACGAGGACATGCAGACTGACTGTTGGAAAAAATCAAGCTGTAAACACTTAAGTCAGGATCCAACTGTAGTTTTTTTTTCTTTCTTCTCGTGCTTCTTTAAGTGTCGTGATGGTTGAAATTGAAATTCTATTGATTCAGAATAACTTCATTTTTTTCTTCTAGCCTGTCAAAGAATTTAAGCCGTGGAAGACTAACGCCGTTCCTCCTCCTGAGAGCTACACAGCCGAGCCAGAGAAGAAGAAGAAGGGTCCTCCTCCAGGGACGGACATGGCCATAAAGTGGTCCAACGTCTACGAGGACAATGGCGAAGATGCACCGGCTCACACCGGCAAAGCTCGCTTCCTACCTCCAGAGGAGCAACCCGCCGACTCCGGTTAGTCCCGCAATCTGTTTAACCCTCAGATCGATTTCAGTCGTTGTTGGGAGAAGTTTACAAATGTGAACGGAACGTTCTGTTTTCTATTTAATCTGGCCTAAATGAAAACACTCAGTCTTGTTTCTGTCGAAATTGAAAACATTTTCTCATTTCTTCCAGACGAGGAATCTGAGAAGTCTGCCACGTCTGCCAAGAAACGGCGAGTGGAGACCTTCCAGCAGAAGGAGAAGAGGAAGAGGGAGCTGGGACAAGCCACCTCTGACAAGACCTTTGTGGAGGAGGAGAAACGGATCCTCAGGCAGAATGCTGAATGAAGAGCAGCTGTATTTTGTCACGATTTAGGTCTCTCGTGTCTGAAAGAAGAAGCCAGTAAGCTACAGACACAGAGGGGGGGAGTTATTAGGATGCTAAAATACTTTTTTCTCTCTCATTATTTTATTACATTAAAATTGTTTTAGCGCTTAAAGTTTTTTTTTTTTAAATTGTGGTTTAATTAGTCATTTCTTGTCCAAAGATATGAGGATACTGGTAAATTAAAGCTTTATGAAATGCGCTCACGTCTTTGTTTTAGTGAGCAAAAAGCTTGACTTGAACTGCTCTTCGCCGTACGCAGAGTTGCTTGGATTTTTGTAACTCACGGATTATTCGATGATGAGCGAAAGCCATATCAAACCCAAATGTTTTAACCCTATGACTTCTAGCTGGGACTCCAGTTTTGTTTGCCTGTCAAAAAGTAACTGTCATGTTTGAATCCGGTCCTTCGTCTGTTCTTTTTTCCCCCCACATACGTAATTCCTGCTTTATTTCTGACGCTGTGTGTTTGGACTCGAATTCCTGCTTGATGTGATTGTCTTCTTGTTGAAATGTTTTCAAGAGACGTTTCTTCTTTTGGCCACTAGGGGTCAGGCTTTACCTACTTTACATCTCTATTTTTGTGGTAAAGTTTGCTTTCATGTTACAATAAAAATCATTGACAGAAGGAGCACTCCTCTTCAGTTTGGAAGTTTTCTAGTTTTCATTCAGTGTTGTGTCACACTTCATTCCCATTCATATTATAAGTTTCTATTTTCTCATGAAAGTTTATTTACAGCAAGCAAACATAATTTGCTGTTCTATTTAAACTTGTGTTTTGAGTTAAAAAAAATGTTTTCAGTCATTTATGCATTTATTTTATAATCTGTAAGTAAACAGTAGCATCCCCCCCCCCCCCAAAAAAAAAATCCCACCTCCCCGTTTTCATTCTTTAGATTTCTGTGGTCGCTGGAGGTAGTATAATGGTTTTTAAAAAGCACAGAAAAAGTTTCCACTGTGCAACACTTAAGTGATCAGAGGAATTCCAGGCCTATCTGTCATCGTGGGTCGACATGAAGTGGCAGTAAATATGGTTCGGATAAAATTCCTGCCTCCAGGTATGTGCCTGGCCTTGCCCGAAACGTGTACTTGGTGCAGATTTCTATCAGCCATATTTACGAACAAATAACTCTTCTCTTTTTTTCTTTTTCTTGGACTGACTGACTGAGCAATGAGCCGCCAGGTCACTGTGAGAATTAATCATCTTGCTGGAAATCTCCCAGCTTTGACTTTCTTTTTTTTTTGTGCAAAGCTCCTATCTCAAACTTTTTTTCTCTCTTCTAAGTGAAATGGTTACTGTCTTTATTATGATATCCGCTGCATTCTTTGGGAAAAGATCTAGTTACCAGAAGAAAGCATTTTTTTGTAATCTTACAAACGGCCGGCCTTATCCTCTTTTAATAAGAGAACATCCCCGCCTTCTGTTACACTCCGGACAGTCGCGGCACTACTCCCTATAGCCCTTTAGACATCAAAACTCTGATAAATTTTCCCCAAAACAATATAATTTTTGTCAAAATCAGATTATGGAGTTTGTTGTGCCTTTAAGACACAAAGTTCTTGTGAGTTATTGGCTCAACTTGATGACTCACTTTTTTTCTACTTATGGCTTAAATCAAGGTTCATTTTAGAAGCTTATTCTATTTGGTTTTAAAAGCTAAACAAAGCAGTGAAGCCCAAATAAACCCTTCAGACAGATACAACACTGTAATTTTACGTTTATTAAAATTAAGCTACATATAAGTGAACCAAAATAAATTAGAGAATTACAAGAAGTTTTTAAATATATTGATCTGTTTTGGTGGCACAGTGGTTAGCATTCTTGTCTCACTGGTTCAGGTCCAAGTCCTCGGTTTTCTCAGAGGACATCAGCTTCCTGTCACAGTCCAAAAACCTGCTTCATGGGTTAATTTAGTAACCAATTAACCTATGAAGCAGGTGTGAATGCTAATGTGTTTGGGTGTGTGATCGTGTGGCCCTGCATCAGACGGGCGACCTGTCCAGGGTGTCCTCTGCCTTTGCCCACGAGGGACAGAAAACATGATATAAGTATCTTTTTTTTTCTACTTTCTACTTTTAAGATCATCCTACTGGTTAATATTTAATTTAATTAAAATGTAAAACAAAAAAAGCCAAATAGTTTTGACTTTTTCGGCTTAGGTTGATCTTTTTTCAGCACAAACATTCTTTGATGCTTTTTTTATTCAGGTTGATGCTAAATTTTGTGAAATCCTGGATCATATGGTGCATTGCAAATAAGCTACATACATCACGAAGGAGTTAACCATTCTGTTAAAAATGCAAATCTTACCAAATATCACTTTTTTTTTTTCAAAGTCTTCTGATTATACAAGGAGCCTCAACAAAGAGATGAAAGACCTGCAGGTGGACGCTGAGTCTCAGGTTGCAGAACCCCATACAAGTCAGTTTTCAGAAGTGGCCAAAATATACTATAATACTCACATTTTAATATATATCCAGAATATTTTTGAATAATTATAGAAAAGTCTAAAGAGGAGGAGCCAAGGAGCTACTTTGATGTTTAAAAGTGTGCAGTACAAGTGACCTCTTGATGGAGGAAGATGCAGATTTATCTTTCCTGCTTTCATGTTGTGTGAATTTGAACGACTACATCTTCCAAATGATCCTCCTTATCCTAAACCCTTCCAGGAGTAGGAAAAAAAATCTGTCTTTTCTATATTGTGCTTACTTTTTGCTTTAAAAATAAAATAAAACTCTGCCTTCCTTGAGTGACCCTGGGGTCCAGCGTGACTTTCTACCACACTTTTTGAACAATGTAGCCATCTCAAATATATTGTTTTATGTGCTTTTTAACCAGAAACAGTTTTACAGCACCTTTCCATCTTTTAAACTGCATCATATTTTTCCTTTTTTTCCCAAATAAAATAAAAGTCAGCAAACTCCACATCTAAAATCTGATAGATTGTGGTCCATTATCGGGCATCTAACATGTTCTTCTCCTATATTTTGCTCAAGTTACAAAAACAGTCTTGTGTCACCCTGAAGGGATGAATTGGGACATATGAAGAGATTCCATGAATTGCAGTTCAGACTGGAGCAATTAATTATTTAAATGTCTTTTTTTAATGTAGTGCCAGACTGATTACTCTACCAATTGTGGCCCAAATCAACACATAGTTGAAGTTATTTTCTTATGAATCCCATTAAAATACAGTGGTGCCATAACTCCTTCAGCAACTTCTGTCACGATTCTTTTCCTGCTAAAAAAAACCAGTTACTTTTGTTATGATTTACATCACAACGGATGCAGAAATTGTGTCTGACGGTCAGGCTCAAAGGAGGCCTGCTTCCTATTCTCATATTCTCATCTTTTGGTGAAGCTAGAATTTTCCAAACGGAGGCCAGACAGAAACATAATAAAGTAAATTACAGTAGCATTATGGTCCCAGCCACTGATTGCTGCTGAATATTTTTAAACAATCCATTTTTCCTTGGGGTTGACATAATAGCTCCATCCGTCCATGGCACCCAGGAACATCTGTGACGTACGTTAGGCTGGGAGTTAATTATTGTACAGCAGCTGCGGACTACAAACTACAAAATGATCCGTACGAGTCATCAAAAAATGAGGAATGCATTGAAAATCCGTATACTGCTACAACCACAAAAAAAAAACGCCTGCAGAAATGAAAACATTAAAGAGGTTGATTGAATTTCCACATGTGGACGTGAGAATGCAAACGTCCCAGAGAAAGAGCTGTGCTATCACAGTGCTCAGATGATAGAGAACAGTAGCGCGTTGCAAGAAGTTTGACCTCTTGTGATGATAAACCCGGCAGAAGTTGCTTCTTGATAATGATACGAAATAGACACAAAAACATCACAAACCCTGGATGCCTAACTCTGCACTCTGGGAACAGGTTAGGAAGAGAGAAGATAACTATATTTGAGAATTCTGTCAGCTGGACCTCGGTCTAGTGCTTTTAGGAAGAATTGTCCTGACAAAACTGAGGTGCACAGATTGATGCTTCAGATTAGGCAGCAGATGCATCCTTATTTGGTGTCCACTTTGGATCTTCGTTAGCTTCTTTACATTTCCCCAAAGACAATTTCTGGGTCAACATCTCAGTTCTGCTTTCAGCTTCATATCAAGTCAAATAAGATCTTATCTGGACAAGAGGATATGAAAAGATACCAAGGTTTATATGTCTGATAGGGACGTTTTTTTTATTATTACGGATCACTTGTGAGGATGTTACGTGGTTTATGATGTTTGTCTGTGCTGTGATAACGCAGCTGTTGCCGACACAATGGCTTCTTTGTCTCAGCTTTCTTTGCTTGTCTCATATAAAGGTTTCCTAAAGATCTGACTGAACCTAATAGAAAGATAGATCCACATTCTCATTTGCATCCAATTGGATACAGTTAGTTGGTTGATGATCAGTGAGGGTATCATCAGGTTCTGCAGCTCCAGGCAAGCCTGACAGAAAATCTGCGGACTTTTTGGCTAAGTTTGTAATATGAGTCCAGAGAAGTGTTTTTTATTTTATCTATGCTCTGCAAGTTGCTCCAGAAGTCCTAAAATTTGTTCAGATGCATTTTCCCAGCTCATTTCAGCTTAGTCATGCTTCACTCATCACTGAAAAGACTTACCTGTGACAACCTTCTCATATAACACAAACTTTGAATTCACTTTGTAAATTCTGAAATGCACCTTTTTCTTTTATTTCAAAACTTTCTGAGCTGCATGTTTGCAATGATAATCGCTCTTGTGACAGCTGGTGAAAAATCATTGGTACAAAAAAAAGAGTTTAAAGATTCAGTTGAATATCTAAATTCCACTTTTGATGATACATAGAAAGAGGTTAAAGTCTGAATCATCCTTGCCTAAAGTGCCACTCCAATCACCTTTTGATCTATTGTGAAAGCCAGTGGTCTTTTAATTACGATTATACCATTTTAACCATGAATTAAATAAAAAAACGTGTTGTTTTCTAGGACATTTACTTCTGCAGAGCGGTTGGAGTTTTAATAAAAATTCGCCTCTAAGTTGTGGGCGGGACTGATGGTGTAGACTAAGCCCACGCCTCCTTCCCATCATGCATCTGTTTACCTGCTGTCCTGCTAGCTTACAGTCCCTTACAACCCCAACCTAACATTATTGGTGCCACAAAATCAGAGCTGTCCAGCCGTACAGTTTTGAGCCAGCTCAGATGAGGAAAATGAAGGCGTACATGGATCTATTTGTCTACAAGTGCATGCATCAGAATGAAGCAGAGCACGGAGTAGTAGCTTCAATGTAACACTTAAAAGCTTTTTCAATTGCATTTTTGTGTCTGCTCCTGATTCACAATAAATTTTGAATATAGAGATATTCAAAAACGCAAACGTATTCTTAATTTTCTTCAAACATGTCCTACCTCATGAGAAAAATCAGACAAAAACGTGTTAAAATAAACAATCAGAGTGGGTCTTTAACTATAAATCTTGATGCTAGTTTAGTTTGGTGCAATATTGATTTTCTCCTGCAGTAAAATGTAAGGTAATGTGAATGACCAAGTTGGATGATTTAGTCAAAATGAAAATGGGCAACTCGTTAAGCTTCACACGAGGAACCTTCCAGAGTTTCTTTCATTAGCAAAAATGAATGACAGGAATGTCACTCTCTGTAGCTGCAGGCTCCCGTCAAAGCTGCTCTGACAGGGATCCTCCTGTCTAATTTATACACTGAAAAAGGCTTGTGTCCACAGGCATAAATTTAGCTGCAGTGCGCTTTAAAAAAGAAGAAAAAGAGAAAAAGCTCGGCCCATAAACTAGCCAGGACACAGAGAGTCAACAATGGGGAGCCATCAGGAGGAGAGACCCGACAGCTGCACTGCTCTGAATCCCAACACGCATTTACACACAAACATGCCCACACACACACACAGATGCACACGGATTCCCTTTATTTTCCTCCTTCTCCCACATGCACTTCTTTCTTCTGTGCTCTCTGACCAGACCCTCTGAAAAGAAGCCAGCCAAGCAGATGTTCTGCTACTGGGCTCACAAAGAGCATGAGAGACTGATGGAGGAATAAAAAGGGAAGGGGAAAGAGGCTTACTTCCTCTCACACCAAATGCCATACTGACCTGATATGCAGTGTGGCTGCAGTCCTCAGGTCTTCATCTCCTATGTCATCATCAGGTCTTGCGTTAGTCTATTTATGCCTGATTTAGTTGTTTTATTGGTCTGGAAAGCACGTTTCAAAACTGAAATGAAATCATATAAAGGTTTTCATCTAAAATAAACTTGAAAATAATAAGAATCTTTCCTAAAGGCCTCAATGATCTGAAGATTTGGTTCAATAAAGTTTTTACAAGAGTGTTTATAATGTAGTTACTTTATTAGCTTCACTGCCTCTGTGTTAGTAAAAATGTTTTCATGTTTTCTACTTCAGTGGTGGCAACAGCAGAGCTTTAGGGTGTTGGCTATTGACCGTAAATACAAGATCGTCAAACCCTTTGATCACGTGACACCACAGTTTAGCAAAGCCAGTTTTTCAGCTCCCAAGTTGGAACTGGTGTTTTCAAACCCCTATCTTTGCAAAAATGGGCAAAATAAACACACTTGTATGTGGTTGAAACACTCTTAGAAAGGATTTGTTTAGTGTAGATAAGTTTACCACCACCTGTCAACCAAAGGAAACACTGAAACAGTTTAGGGTTGGATGGGGTGTTTAGTGTTTGTTGTGAATTTGGTCCATTCTGGAGTACATGGGCACTGACTTGGTTGTGTAACAAGCCACCTTGTGGTCATGCTGTGAAGCATGCTACGGCTAATTAACAACAATTTGTTGGTTGTCCAGAGGGACAACCACTCTGGATTCACACCTGTGACGAATCTTTATTGATACAACAGTAACTAATTATACCCATTTTAATGGCCATAAATCACCTGCCTCTGTCTGCAGGTGTAATAAAAATTACAAGTTTTCTCCATGTCATCATTGGCTCCACAGTTTGTTTTTTATGTTGAAGTGCAAATCCCTTAATGGACTTGAGCACATATCCCCCACACACGCTCTTCAGCCCACCTGGATGTGGTTGTTCATGACCTTTAACCCTCTGGTTTTGTTTAGAAATACTATTCATAGAAATATGGATCCTTTATAAGCATCATAATGGAGACTGCAATGAATTCTGGAATCCAGGAAGTCTTCCCAACATGTTCAAAAAAGATTTTCATTGGAGTGGGCCTTTAAGGTGGAATTTGGAAAATAAGTAGCTGATTTGGTGTAGTTATCTTTTTAATTAGTGACTTAC
This sequence comes from Oryzias sinensis, assembly GCA_037389245.1. NCBI lineage: Eukaryota > Metazoa > Chordata > Actinopteri > Beloniformes > Adrianichthyidae > Oryzias > Oryzias sinensis. The sequence continues at coordinate 14,327,520 of CM074498.1, read as the reverse complement.
CAATTTTTGAATAATTATTAATTACATTGTAATAAGGCAAACTTATATAACATATTCCTTGTTGTTACTTGATTAACTATTTCTATTGGAGACGTATTTACTATATGTAGACGTGACTTTGGACCACATTCATAACGCTAATTATAATAAATATTTTCAGACTGTTTTATTGTTGTGATAATCGTCTGGCTTTGTGAAGTTCTGCTGAAAACATATGTTCGTAATTTCCTCTCAAAGCGGAAATAATTCAGATTTATCGTCGCTTTCATGGCTCAGGCTGAGCAGGAGATGTGTGAACTTTGAACCGGGGAAATATTCCAAATATCCGAGCCTGCAAACACACGGAGAGGTGAGGCGCTAGAGAGGAGGAGAGGGAGGAGAGGAGGTGGTGCAGTCGAGCACAGAGTCAGGAGAGCTCGGAGGCGGCAGAGAGGAGGTGACAGTGGAGAATGGAGAGGAGCACGTCCGCGCGGCGAGCTTTGACCGAGGAGAAGCCCTTCCCTTCTGGAGCGCGCGCGCCGAGAGACACCGGGAGGAATTAGCCGAAGGGGGAAGGAATGGCCGATCCTCTGCGGAGGACTTTATTAGCCAAACTCCGGGGGAAGAAGTCCAAGAAAGGAGCGACGCTCGGCGGTGGATTCGGCTCCGCCGCTGCGGCGAATGGGGGCCACGAAGGTAAAGCAAAAGTTTCGCGAGACTCCGACGAGGCTAGCGGGGTAGTTTCGCTCGCAGGGCTGGATCTCTCCGCCGAGAGAATGAGCACCTACGAGAACTGCGCTGAAGGAGCGACGCAGCCGAGCGGGGGGTTCGTGGTAGTCCCGCACAGTTGCGCAGCTGAGTTGGCCGCCTCACCGCCCAGCAGCGGGGGCAGGGTTAACAAGGAGCTCCCGGGGGTCCCACTTCAAAGAGACGCACTGTTAGGGGGGGAGGAGGTCGGGAGCCAGCCGGGGTTCCCGCACGTCCCGCGGAAACACTCGGTGTCGTTCCCGCGGCAGTGCAGGGTCGGGGACTCGATCGGCTTTGGGGACAACTCCGACCCTGTTTCACTGAGAGCGCAGGTACAACCTACAGATGGTAAGGGGGGGCAGCCCCCAGTGCAGGTGTTAGCATTACAGGAACCCAGCAACCAGACCCCAGACCCCAACTCCAGAAATATGGAAGTTTTAACCCCAGATTTGGACAACTGGGGGCCCACACAAACTTTCTTCCCAACGCAGTTACATATATGTGTGTCTCAGGAGGAGCCCCTCCAGTGCCCATTAGGCAGTGAAGATGAGGATTACTATGACAATGAAAATCTTCCCTTTTATGAAACCCCCAGACCAAAATTGGACGGTGACAGAGTTGAGGGTTCAGGGCCCAGGCAGGGCAGAGGACAGGCTGAAAGCGCTCAGGAAACTGACAGGCTCAGAAACCGGCTACAGGAGGCCTATTACCTCCTCATCAACGCCATGAACGACATCAACCTGGATGTCCAGCAGACTAACAGCGGCGTAGCTGGGGGGCAAGCCGCCTCCTCCTGCAGCAGCCGCTCCAGAGACAGCCTGTGCTCCAGGTTGTCTGTCAAAAACATCGACAGCGACTCCTGGTCATCAGGAGGCGACCACAGTCCTCAGCAGGTGTCTGACACCGACTCCCTCCTTCTCTGCCTTGCCGGAGCTCTGGAGTCAAAGGGGAGGCTTATCAGTAAGAGCGTGACCAACCTATCGTTGACCAAAAGACCCACGTTGTTGCGGTGTGCAAGTGATGGAGCCATCAGGTATCAAAGCGGGCCCCCTGCTTGTGCTCAGACACCTGGAGTCCAACATGCACACGATGACCAAGAGGAAGCAGAGACTAAAAAGGATGATGGTGTCACGCAAGCAGGTGAGCTGTCTGAACCTCAAATGCTTTGCAGAGACGACAGCAGCGAGGAGTTGCTGCAAGGCTGTGGTGAGCAACTCAATGAGAGCAGCGGCTCGGTTAACAGCCTGACAGGGTCCTCCGACAGCAACTCTGAGGCTGCGCCACATCCTGGTCAGGACAGCAAGCAGGACTCAGTCCAAGTCCGAGCGCGGGTGTGTGGGTCAGCCAGCAAAGCCCACGGTGTGACAGTCAACAAGATGCAGGAGTGGATGCACAAGGGGCGCCTGCTGTCGTCCGAGATGAAGCAGCGGATTGAGGGCTCCTCTCTGCCCCACCAGGACCATCTCCGTCCTCAGGCTCACCCCGTCTGCTGCAAACCGGCGCTACAAGGCGGAAAGTCCGCCAAGGCCAAATCGCCTCAACAGCAGCCAGGTAGGGAGGTGATCCGGCGGGGCCTCGACTCCAGGAGGTCCTCTGAAGTCAGAGAGACCTCATGCTTCCTCCTCTCCTCTTGATTACCGTCATCCTCCTCCTCTCATAGTCAGCTCCGTCTGCTGGGGGTCCACTCCACTTCTGGATGCAAAGCAAAGGGACGAGACCCCTCAGACCTCTTGCTTTCTTTTAAAACCCCTTTCCCTGGTGGCGGGTTCTGTCTTTTACACTAATATAGGTGCATTTTAACACAAAATTAATCACACACCCGGTTGTAGGGCAGAATACTCACAGTGTACATCAGTAACTACTAACTCAAACGGCTGGTAGTGGGTCACATGTGGTGTTGGGTTTTGTGGGTGTGTTTATTTGATTATGATGACATGCCAAATGATTTAGTTCTAAACAAAAGCAGGTAAACATCTGTATCAGAAAACTGCATGGTGCCTCATTTTTCTGTTTGGAAAATCTCACTGATATTATCTGACTGAATATATATATTTTTTTCAATTAGACTTTTAATCATGATTATGCTGTTTGTAGACAAAATCAAAAAAGTTTTTTTGGGACACAGTTTGGCATGGAGCAACCCCGCTCCCTTTCCCGTCACCCATAACAGAGTTATCTGTATAAACGCACTCCCGCTAGCTTACAGCCCTTCACACCCCCAACATAACATTACCGGCGCATCAAAAATGGCGATCAATATTGGAGCTATGCAGATGCCAGCTCGGACGAGGAAAACGAAGACGTTCATGGATCTAATCGTCTATAAGTGGTTACATCAGAATGGAGCAGAGCAGGGAGCTTGTGGCCCACCAAAAAGCATTTCTTATTTCATTTTCTTTTCATTTTTTTGTCTGTTCCTGATACACTATCATTTGATCGAATAAATACTGAGAACTGCAATTTTAAGCGCAATTTTCTTTACATACTCCTCCAGCAACTAAAAAATATTACAAGAACTTTTTAAAAACACAATTTTTCCTTGGGGTGGGTCTTTATCGTGTGCTCCTTTTATTTTTCTAACAGTCTTGGTAAACGTCATGTTTGTCATTAGTCATGTTGGTTTCTGGAAGGGGTCAGAAGCATCATCAACTCTTTTCACAGAGCCATATCTCCTTTTAGCTTCCAAAGTGGTTTTGTATTAGCTCTTTTTTGTTGTTGTTTACCACAGCAAAAAGATGATTCGCTCTGCGTGCCGCCCGTCCTCGCCTGCATTGTTAGAAACAGTGTGTGGCAGCTGGCCAAGGGGCATCTCTGTTGACTTCTTGCCACCATTGGCTTATTTCAGCTCCAACTACTCCGCTTTTCCTTCGCTGGTTTTTATTTGAAATAAAGTCAGAGCTCTGTAGATATTAGTTTCCATGCAACCCTCAATTTTCCCTCTCATTTTTTCCCCGTTTTGCTTCGCTTTCCCTCCTTCCTTGTCCCTGCTGAACATTTCCACAGCTGTGGCCAGAGGCATCCAAAGTTGGGGGGAAAAAAACCCCGCTGCAGTCGTTTTCAGTGGTAGTGGTGTGTGTATGTGTGTGTGTTTGTCTGAGAGTAGGGGAGGGGGGCGATTGTGCTGTCATGTCCCCTTCCTCCCCAGTCATTTGCACTTGACAGCCCCATGGTAACATGCATTTTAAAGAGACTTTGGATTGAATTTTTCAGATGCCATCCCTGTTGTTTAACTTGTTTGGTTTGTGCCACTTAATTCCACACCATGACTGAACAAAATGAAGAGTGATTAAGTATTTATCAAGGTCAGCCTTGGGCTTATCGTACCACTGATGGCCTCTCAGTATACAAAAACCCATTTGAAATAAAAGGCCAAAGCTCTCAAAGGCTTTTGTGAATTACTTGGGTTGGGTTAATCACCTTTTAGATTTGTGGACTTTTCTCTAATTCAAGTATGTATTTATGTACTTTTAGTTTTTTGAAAGCACAGCCTCTTCCTCCTCTGCATTTTAGTATAAATTTTCAAAATAAAACCAAAGTCGTTGAAGAACATATCAAGCTCAAGTAGTTGGTAGCTACCTTGTTCTTGTCCTGACTTGTCTTTTAAATTTATTATAAACCTTCTATATTTGTGTATTTTTGTGTTGAGGCAAATTGGGAATGAGTGTAGTTAAAACCAGGCCACTGTTTACACATAGAGGATCTTTGCTACAATAAGGGACCGGCTCGTCCGCAAAGAGATGGTCTCTAATGCTTCAGACACGAATGATATCAGGTGTGCCATCTTCCTGTTTGAGTTGTTTTAGCGTATGTGTTGTCCTAACTTCACTTAAAACTGACTTTGTGATAATAAGAATATTTTACCACCAGAAGCTAGCATGTCGAGGTAGCTCAGCTAACACCTTAGTATTGGTTGACTGTGCTTAGCTAAATTAAAGTTGACTAATTTGAATTGAATGTATTAATTCCTAGTTTACCTTGACTTAGGTAGATGTACCTAAAATATTTAACCGTAGTTTACCTTGTCTTAGCTTAACCGTTTAGTTTCTGGCCAAAAAGTCATTTAAAGTCTCTTTCACACCATATAACACATATTTTACACCAATATTATCTTTTTCTTGTTAGGATTTCTATTACTGCTTCTCTTAGCTTTGGGGTTTTTGTGTTAACTGTTTTAAATAAGAACATAAAAAGTAATTGGGACTTCACAAAAAAGATAACTAAGTAAATAACATTTTCGTATGTAAACTTCTGAATTTTAAGTTTGAGGATTTTGTGAGGCTTTGGACACACTCACTGCTTTTTCGTTTGTTTCATTTCAAGCTAACTAGCTTCTAAACCTAAATTAGAATAATAATTTTACTTTAAAGTATTTGATTCTCATAAACTATAAAGTGGGTTGCAAATTAAATCCAGCAAGTTATAAAATTCCCGTTTATCTGAACTCTGTAGTGCTGTAATTTATGCAATAGGTCTAGTTTGTACAGATGTTCAGGACTTTACATGTAGATGCAGGTGACATGACATCCTCTAAACCGTTGTCGATTCTTGTCTGAAGGTTTCAGTATCTCGTTTCTACATTGTTCCATAAATATAAAATGTGCTGCCTCACATCTCTGGGGTATTTTTCTGTTTTTTATTTGGTATTTTGCACATTTTAAACGTGACTTGAGGAGGTACAATGATTTGTCTTGTCTTGTGTTTTGTACGCGGACAGATTTATGGAGGATGCTTGCTCTAAACACGGATCAGGTGATGGAGGACAAAGCTGAGGTATCAGGTTAATGTTAGATTGATTTACAACATATGAGTCACGGTAATGATCATTGCTCAGCAGCGTCAGCTGCTTTTTTTATTTTTTTATTTGGGGGGGGGGAGTTTTGGACTTTCTTACGTGTCCATGTGGGTGTTTTTTCTGTTCTCTTTTTCCAGTAGAATAGATTCCCCAAAACTCTACAAAGTAGAGAAGAATTTAGATTGGAAGCCAACAAACATATCAGACAGCTGTGCCAGGACGCGTCAGCGGGACGCAAGTGTTGACATGTGATGTAACCCCGAGCGATCCCAGCTCTGTCCCGGTGTAAAAAGGAAAATCGACACAGAGAATCTACATTAGCATATGAATGAGTGTCAACAGGAATGTATGGCATATAGCAACAAATTCCCTCTGTAGGGGCTCAGCAGCCCTGTATACACAACAAAGTTTTGTTCTCTTGGAAAAAGAAAACTAGCTGGTGTGTGTGTGTGTGTGTGTGTTTGGGTCTTATTATAAAGGAGTCTGTAAAGAAAACAGAATTCAGGAAAGAAATTAAAGTCCTCTGGGAAAGTGGATCAAGTGCTTTGTCTTAGTGGAGGAAAAGATTTAGCCACTCACAAGGTTTAGACGTGTAAATAATTGGTCTTACTATCAAACTCACATGGCTCAGGTCCACACAGGCCCATGCAACTCTATCCTTGATAACCTTCGAAAGTATAACATTCTTCACCGTGTCAGCACGATCGCTGCCTTTCTATGAGCTTCATCACAAAGACCCATCTGTTGCCTTCAGGTTAGGGATGTAAAATGGTTCGGCATCAAGTGGAAGTGCTTTTTTTCTTTTTGGTAAGCATCGTGTTTACATTCACAAAGAATGTGATGCTGAAACTTATCAGCATGTTTTTTTGATTGCTAGGTCCTAATCTTTCTGCTTGAGCATACATGGCACAGAAAGCACCAATGTAAAGTCCCCTGAATCATCAGGCAATCAGTACTTTTATGAAGGGAATTGTTGTTACCATTCATGTTTACATTTTTTAACCAATCTTCTCTATACCAACAGAAGAAACCCAACATGACTTAAGAAAAGCTAACTGAGGTTGGAATTGGGTTTAAAACCTTTACAGACTTTGTTGTCAAAGTAAAAGGTTCTGAGTTTCTAGCTGAATCTTAGCTTCAAGTGTTTTCAGTGAAACAGCATCTAATAAATGGTGGACACTGTGCTTTGCAGAAGGCTGTTTGTGCTGCTTCGTGTGGGTTGTGTCCACACTTTAGTCCATAAATAAGTATTCTTTGCACAACTTAGATTTTGATGAAGTCTTCTAAGTCAATTTGTTGCCAGACTGCACTGAATATTTCTGCTTTGAACTGTGGAGGTGGAAAACCAAGGTTTTTCTTAAAATGTTCGTTTTTTTGGATAAAGGTGACCTTTTGGGCATCAATTTTAAAAAATCCTTTTCCTTTTTTGCTTTCCTGTTTAAATATTTTTTAAAACTTTATTGGAAAGCACCCTAAGACATACCACTTTCAAAAAGACCTCCAGAGCAAACAGCTCAAATCAAACATTAAAACACAGATGTGCTGCTATAAAAAAAAGGGAGCAGACACTTGGCAGCTTTTAAAAAAGAGTTAATGTCTCAATGATCAAGCTCAACATTATTACATATTAATATATATTTTTTGTTGGAAAAGCTGTTGCTCCCGCAAAGAAGCGTGACAGTGGAAGGTGGTGTAAATCTGCGGGCTGGAATGCTGTTCGTGTCAGAACACGCTTCCCTTTTCCAGTTAAGAAAGACCCCTTGGAGGAGACATGCATTCCAGCAACAGCTCCACGCACAACCATCGCTTTCCGTCTTTTCTTTCTTTCTTTGCTGGGGTTGTGAGTGTCTGGAGAAGCTTTGGTTTTACTAGGTATCCTTTCCTTAAATTATGATGAATCTACAACAAAAAAAGTGCTGGAAAAAAGACTAATTTTAGCTCAGGAAAAGTTTAATCCTGCTGCTGTAGCAAGTTTCTTGTTGGGTATAGAGGCAGAAAAGATTATCTTACAAAAAAAAAAGGAAAAACAAAACTTGCCTCTGAAAAGTGACAATGATGACAAGCATCTTGTCAAGGGAAAAGGAGTGACACAATCAAATTTAGGTCTTCACTGATATTTAAGGATCAACAGTTGGAAGTCAGCGGAGCCCTACTCTGCTTTTGGATCCAAGTCCTTTAGGACTTCTCTGGATTTCACAACACAGAAGAGCAGCAGCAGGTTTAATTGGCAAATCCCATTTCACGTTTTCTAACGACAAAGTGACTTCTGTCCGAAATGTTAAAAAAATATCCCCCGAAACTATAACTTTCCCAAATGTATTTCCACCTAGAGCGGAGAGCTTGTCATTATTGCATGTGGAGGGGTTCGCCCTAAAGCTGGCAAGGATCAAAACAGTCTTTTATTCCAGGTTGCTATACAAGTTGGAGCAGGACCCTGCCCTCAGCAGCGCGAGTTCCCTGTCACAAACACGCATTTGACTACTTCTCTGGGCTGCTGCTCAACAAGGCCTTGTGTGTATGTTTGTGCGTTTAGGTATTTGACGAAAAAGCTGTTGACATACTTATAACCAGGCTGGAGCTCCTTTATCCATGTCTTCAGGGCTTTTAAATGGCCAAGTATCTACATTATTGAGTCTTTTCACCTGCCTACTTTATTTTCTCAGCAGTTTCTTGCTTTGTTTTCTTCCTAAAGCTAAAGTCTCTAAAAGAGTGTGGCTCATTTTAGTCCCTTTAGACGGCACAAAACAGGCACCATGTTTGTGGTTTTCTGATACAGAAGTTCTCTTAAACTTCAAGGCTGAACAGGACTTCCTGTATTTCAATTGTCCTCACCGATTTAAATGTTATTGTTTCCTGGCAAGACTGCTTAAACTCTGTCTGTCTGCTTCTCCGTCATTCTTTCAGCTTTCATTGAGAATGCCCAAATGGCGCACGCCAACGGTCGATCCACCAGCGAGCTCTCGCCATGGAAGCCACAGCAAATCAGCATCACTGTCTCCAAGAAACGCAACTGGCTGCAGCAGAGCTACCAGGCGAAGAACTTCTGCACCAGAGAGGATCTGCATGGGATGCTGGGAGTTGAAGAGGAGGACAGCCAAGGTTCTCTTCAGCCACCGCCTCCCCCCAGTCTCTCCCCGGATGGTCTGAGATTCTCGGCAATAGCGCCGCCACGGCCAGTACGCCTGCAGCTACCTCAGGTTTGCTTCCCCTGCAGAGGTTGGAAACTTTGGTTTTAAAAAGCTCCTGTGGTAGCAACCTGTTAAGAAGTTATCAAGTCTTTGTTGACAAGTCCAAGTCAAGTCTTATATATAAAACAGGTGGTCCCTAGTCGCAAAACATCACTGTTGTGTCTGTGCTACCCCTTCTTCACAGTAAAGCTTTTCTTTTCTTGGTTTAGATGGGCGTCAGTCAGAAAAAGGTGTCACCTCAGTGTCGGAGCGTAGATCCAACAGAGGAAAACGATGCAGACGATGAGGGGGAGATCTGGTACAACCCCATACCAGAAGACGACGTACCTGACATCTCCCACCGACCCTCGGTGCGGGTGCTGCACCCACAGGACCCCCACAGGAAGCTGAGCAGAGGGAGGGATGCTGTTCAGGTTGGGAGGACCCTGGAGGGACCCAGTGGAAGTGGGCAGGAGGTCCGCGTGGAAGGCCTCGGCAGCAGTTCAGGAGATGTGAGCCAGGGGAATGCTGCACATTCCACACAGGCTCCACATCCCCACAGACAGATGCTTGTGTGCAAACCTCAGGAGGAGGGCGGGGCTTCTGCAAGTAGACCAACAGGTAAGGGACAACAAACTACCTTCATCCTTCCTGTGTTCGTTGACAGCCGTCTTCACTGCTTGTGTGAGATGAGGATTTATGTTTTACTTTTGCGGTTTTGTGACCATCAATGAAAGCTATCAAACTTCCCCACCAAGAATTTGCAGACTTGGACATCTATCGCTCTGAAGTACGCCCAAAACACCCTTAAAAGTTATAGAAACTTGTCCAACAGACCAGAGGTCAGCTAGCTTTTAGGGATCTAGATAATCCGTGACAATGGTTGTGCTTTGAGTTGTTGCGTTGGTTTTTGTGCAAACAGACAGCATCACGCATTTCCCGTCATATCCCAGGATATTTGGCGTTCCTCATTAGTTAAACTCAGACAGACATTGGACTGGAGGAATTCTGAGCTGACATTCCTGAGAGCAAACGGTATCCATCACCTTCTGACTGCGAACAAAAGGCTGGAACTTTTTTTTTTAACTAACAAGGTTCTTTATCCTTTAAAGAAGTTTAAACAGATTTGTTTTTAGTTCAATTATTAACTTATGATCCAAAATCTTTATTTTATAACCAATTTTTTGGGTTACAAAATCAGATTTTGCAGAATTTGTGTTAAACAGCGCTGGATCTTCACTAGCAACAATGACTATTTTTTTTAAATTAAAAGTTAAACTAAAGCATTGTTTTGTCCAATATAAATACAGCAATTGGCTTTACGGGAAAACTGAATCAACAATTTGATGAATGAATATTAAAAGTAAAAAAAAAAAAAATCTTTTAATTCAATTTAAGTCTTTTCTTTCATTAAAATTCCATAAATACCAGTAGATAGATACATTAATATCCATGCCTTTCTGGCATTATTTGCATACAGTGCACTGTTTTGTTTGCCTGCTTTTGTTTCCAGTTTTTTCTGTTTCTTTTGCAGCCTGTTTTGTGGTAGCTTTGTTTGCATCTTCTTGGGTTGAGTCCATAACCACCATTATTTGGTATGGCTCAAAGCCAGCATGAATAGTCTGGTTAATACTTGACCTGTCAAGCTCACAGCAACCGTCATATAGCAGGAATGACTGCTTAAAAAAGACGTCTGAAATAATTTCCCTTCACAAATGCTCTAGCCTCTGACTTTCAAACTAGATCAAAATCTAGATTTTTGAACCATTAGGAAAGCAGTTTATGTCTCAAGAAGTAATACAGAACAAACTTTTCCCTGACAAACATTTTCTTACTTTTCTGTCTTCATTGGCTGGCTTTAAACTCCCAGGTCCTGCCAGGTCGTAACATGTGGTTCAATGAAAACACCCGTCCTGAAAGACTTTCCTTATGGGATTAGGATTAAACCAGCCCTGAAAGAGTCTCACTGTACCGGCCCAGAAAAAGCTCTGATCGGGCGGCACGGAGCTATTTCAGTTCTGTTACTTCTTGTTTCTTTTAAGAAGTTGCAGACGCAATTCGCAGTGTTGGTGTCGTTCCAGCCTTTCGGGCTTCATAAGCGGATGAGTGGACAGAATCTGCAGCTTGTTCAGTAAAGTAACTGCAGAGTAAATCTATCCTCTGAATTCTTTAGAGCTGTGTATCTGTTTCAGTATCTGTTTACGTGTTTATTTCTTATAGCAGCAATCAATAGCAGCTCTGTGATCTCATTTTTTTTACTCATATCTGCAGCATTTTTTTTCCCTACTCTGGAACCGTCTCCCTCCCTGATATATGTTGGCTTAGCCATTGATTCCTGCGGGTTTGGTGACGCCATCCCACACTTCACTGGAACAAAAAAGAGCAGCACACCTGGCGTCTTGTCACCAACACTCATTACTGGTCGTTTTGTGGATACAGTGGTTCCCTTTGCTCCACCTCCACTGGAGTTGCTACCTCCACAGTTTCCTGTGTCGCTGCAAACAGAGTTTGCTTTGGAGTGACTCTCTTCTTTTAACCAAAGGGGGGGGTGGTGCCTCACATAATCCAGTCCTTTGATTACAAGGTCAAACCATGTCTTTGTAAAACCTCAAAGCAAAAAAAAAAAAAAAAAATAACAACTTACATCAAACTGATGGAATATTTACGATTTGTAGATTTAAGAAACCAAATGAATTTTATGATCATTAAGCCCGTAAAAATCAATATTATTGATGGTTCTTGTTATAGAACTAAGATCTTCGTGGAGTTTCAGTTCATCTTCATGCCAGTTTCTAATTTAATTCTTCAAAATAAAGCTCATACTTCAGAGGTTTACAGCACATTTATATATCAATATATTTATGTTTTTTTTTTCAATTTCAGAATGTCTTTTTCTCGATTACGTAGGAAAGTTTTTAAACAATTCTTATTTACATTTTTCCAAAAGTGGAATCAAAATTGTTCATGTTGAAAGGAAGAAAGAAAACCTTTTTTTCCAACATGATGACAATGATGTAAAACTGAATAAAGATTTTCATAAATATACATCACATATTTCAAATAAAGATCTTTTTAAATTAAAAAAAGTACTTTTTCAGGTTATAGGGCCAAGAAAGAAAAATAATAATGTCTCTCAATTTCTGTCACACTCAGCAGATATTTAGAGGTTTTAACCAGAAAAGGAGACATAGATGCTGCACAGCATTTCACCAAATGCTTGTGGTCTTTATGTATGAAGTGATGACAGAAAGGTGAAAGCAAAAAAGCCTTTGACTTGTTCTTCTCTAAAATTCACACACAATAAAAAAAAAGGTAAACACTGAAGTTTTACATATCCCCTTTCCATTTTTTGTTTCTTTTTCAAAAGTAAAATAATCTGGGGAAAAGTTATCTCTAAACTATTACCCAGTGATATTTGTGGTAAAGTGACATAGATTTGGCCAAATTTCCCCTTAGATCCCCCTGAAATGTGTTTTTACCATATAAAGAAGCATTTAGCAACACACATTCTTCAGTCCAAAATGACAGAAATGACAACACAAGTACCGCTGCTTTAAAGGGCAATATTTAGCAGAAGAAAGTGTCTTTCCAGTAGGTGTGCAATAATGTGAGTTTGACGTATCTGAGGAAAAAGACCGCACAAAAAACATTATAACTTATTTGCAAAAGAAAGGACAAATTTGATTTATTGTTCATGCCGACTTAACTATGCATACATGGTATTAACAAAATGCTACATTTTACTAAACCAATGCAGCCAAATACAGAATACTTTTAATGATGTTTTAGGGGATAGTTGCTATAGATATTCAAGAAATACTTTCATTTGGACACTTTGTGACAGTTTTGGTGAAATTAATTAAAGGTTTGAAATCAAAATAAACATAGAGTTGACAGAACAAATTGTTGTCCTCATAAATCAGTACAAAAATAGAAATATATTTAATGAATACAGCATTCCCTCAAAGATTCCAGGGGTTACGATCTTGCAGTTATTCTTGATATTTTAAGGCTGTAAAACCCCTCACTACTCACTTTATGCACTTTTTTTAGACAGACATTAACATTTTCATGCATTTTTGCCTTATTTAAACAGTCTCAATGTTTAAAGCTTTGTAGAGAAACCAGTCCACTATTATAGAAGAAAGCCAAAGGTTGAAGAATTATTTGAATTTCTATTTGAATTGAATTTATGTAAATGTGGCGAACTGAACGCACTCTGTACTGGAGACACAGCACGGGGGACATTGATTGGCCATGGTCTACAGCCGTTCAGGATGCAGAACACAATGCACTGTTATAAAAGCATCCAAACTTCTACTCTACGAGTTAGTGGAATCCTTTCAGCATCCGTAGATAACTTGTCCGCCTCCCTCTTTGGGAAGAGCTTCTTTGACTTGATGGTCTGTTATATTTGCCCATTTTATGGTCACTTCTTTGACTCCATTATTCAGAATGAGTCCATACAGACTCCACCTGAATTGCAGGACAAAAAAAATTTGACAGAGCTCTCGTTGATTGAGCAAGAATAAGAGCGTCTGCTGAATTAATGGCGGCGTGTACATGTAGACGACACTGACTATAGTTGGCCTTCTGTCCGGATGGCTGCTTCTTTTTCCATCACCGGATACACTCCAGACTCCTCGTGTGCTGCCTATTGACTGACTTTTTGTCCATCTGAATGCTCTATTTGTATGGACAATAATGATTGATGGACTTTTCTTGGGGGGTGGGGGTGTTGATCTCAGCACTGCATTCCCAATCTCTTGTTCCCTTGAGAGCCTGTTTGGGGTATAAGACTTGGCCTGCTCTCAAAATGGGATCAAAGCTATTTTGGAAGGGGGGGGGGGGTTGTTGTGGTCGCTCTGGTAGAGGCATTTGAGAACTAGCTCTGGGGTGATAAAGTTACAGAGTGAGAACCTAATCTTAGCTGTTGACTGCATGGCTGGCTCCTGAGGAAGTCAACAACTCGAGTAGCACTTCCAAACCAGAGCAGATTCCACAGCTCATCGCTAGAAGTGAAGTTCAGGTCACGCCATTTTTCTCTCTTGACCTTTTCCCTGGAACAGCAGAAGAAAAATACTGACTGTTATCGTTTTAATGTGTGAAGAATTTTACTTGCTAGAAATGGAACAAAACCATTTTTTCAGTGGACAGTAACAAATCAGTTTCTTTCCACTGAAAAAAAGCTTTTAAATATAAAAGAAATAATGATCATCATTTTCTATTGTGTATTATAAGAAGTAGTTTAAATCACAGAATTTCTTCTAATGGGGATGAATAAAGTATTATCTATCCATCCATCCATCCATCCATCCATCCATCCATCCATGTTAATCAAAGAAAACATCAGAGGAAAATTTGTAGAAAAATCCCATTGGAAGTCTTTTTATCCTCATTTGTTTATCAGCACTGAGCTTCATAAATATTAGACCTTTGGATGTGTTGACATTTATACTTGCTAAACACCCATTCTTGAATGTGCATTTAGCTCAGGGTGTCGTATAATTCAGGCAAGAGTTTTAACCTGGAAGCCAGAAACAGGCATTTATGCACGTTTATGTAGACTTTTTATTGAAAGTGGTCGCTAGAACGAAGGGCGGTGTGAACATAGGTTTAGAGGTAAAAGCTGAGAAACGATTAGCAAGAATTTCATTGTCAGCAAGTGGCACCATGCCATTGCTGGGCGTGCAGTGAAGTTGCACCATCTCTATGCCATCTGTTTATCCGAGGAACTTGACTTTTTGTTGCTTTGCTGGACTAAATCTGCTACTAAGTGAATCTTTTACAGCTTCATCTTGGTGTGATCTTGGCTGTAAACTTGGTCAAACAAAAATGCTGTTGGGAAATACACTGGGTGGACCATATGCTTACTGCTCCGCTCCATTCTTATGTATCCACTTGTAGACGACTAGATCCATGTACGTCTTTGTTTTCCTCATCCAGGCTGGCATCTGAATCAAAACTGTTTGACTGGATGGTTCCAATATTCCACCAGTAATGTAAGATTGGTATTGAGAGGCTGTAAGCTAGAAGGAAGCGTGTAAGTAGATGAGTGACAGCAACTAGGAGGCTCATTTCTAATGAACTACTGCTGCTCTGCAGAAACAATGATGTAAAAAAACAACACCAGTATTCTAATTTTAGCCAAAAAAATCAGCATAATCGTAATCAAAATACCAATGGCAACTCTTCAAATAGATCAAAAGATGATTGGAAATGGTCCCTCTCAAATTAATGAGAATAATTTGATGCTCCCAAACAGCATAGTCCAGCTGCTGATGACAGAAGAAAATGTTTCTCTCTTCGTGACCTCCTTTTGCATTACTGTGACGGGCGAGTTGGATGTGAGTTGATTCCATCAGATTACACTTACTGGTCGATTTTAATTGGTGATGGTGACAATTGCTTTTGATGTGGGTTTTTTTTAGCTCTCTAAATCTAGTCTAAGTTGATTTTTATTTCTATAAATGTAAATAGTTCTTGAGCTGGACAACAACCAGCAAAGCAGCCTCTCTTCCTGCTGCATTACAGCAAAGCCGAAATGCCAGCAGCAGTGGGTGAGCTCTGCAGCGTGAGGAGTGCTTTGGCACGGCGCCACATAGTGCAAGCGAGATATATTAGCAGGGGTTTTGTAGCCTTTGTAATGAAACGACTGGACTCTGCAGGTCCTCCCACCACTGACTGATTTAGAGCCAAGAGAAGAGGACGCTGCTCACCGCTGAGTCCCAAGTCACAGGGTGAAGAAACGAGAGGACAAACAGGCCATTTACACTTGTATTTGCTCTCTGCATGTTTGTAAGCGCGCACCCGTCTTTGCAGTTCTTTTTCTTTTTTGTGTTCGCACACATGCTTGGCTGGCACGCTCATATGCAGGCGTTCAAGTGAGTACAAGTGGTTTTACGGGGGCAATCAGGAACAGCAGATCATTGTCTCCCTCTAAGGCTTATCTGGGTTTGCTCAGCCTAGTTTTCTCTCTCTCTCTCACACACACACACACCTACACATTTTTACAGTCTTGTCAACTCTGCGCCTAATATCTGTTTAATTGGATGACGGCTCAGATTACCTGATTATTATTTATATGGTGGGGTTGACTAAAGAGCTAATCTGTTTCCTGATAGAGGATGGCAGAAACAAATATTTGAGAAGTGTCAGTTGGCGCTTCACACACATACACACACTCCTTCTGCACCTGTTTGGTGCCAGCGCTGAGAAAAGCCAGTGTAATAAATTCCTGTCCTTTGTAAGGAGTTGTCAGTGGCCGGGTGCCTGAGGGGCACGGCAGGGTCAGCGGGGGTGAGGGTGGGTGTAGCTTAGTCTTTATGAATGCAGATTTACACGCACTCTCTCTTTTGTGTTACAGTAATATGGAGAGAGCATGTCAAAGAGCTGGGAGAGGGTGGGGGGTGGGGGTGGGGGTCTGCCAGGCTCAGGTGTCATCCGGCGGAATGTGGACCTTTTGGCCTTTCGACCCCAGAACACGGCCCTGGAGGGCTAAGTGTCAAACTGTCGCCCCTGAACCTCAATCCAGGAGGTTTTGCATTACTTGGCTCGCTGTTGCAACAAGGCCAAAGGCTACATGCGATCCAGCGTTGTGTGTCCTCACAAGGGTGTGGAGCCACAGTCATTAACATTGCAATGGTCATTAACTTAGTCAGAGGCGGCATCAGTGTTGGACTGTCTCAATTTTTCTAAAGCTTTTATTTTGAAAAACTTTACTTAAAATGTCAGATATCAAGTCCTGGATGTAAACCCAATTTCACTGCTGCATTAGCCGATGCTCTCTTTGAAGGTTTCATTTTCGGATCATAGAGAATCAATTAAAGACCCACAAATAGAGAGGGAGAGGGTGTAAACATATAGCTCTTAGCTATGAGTGACGGGAAGGGGGGTGGGGTTACTCTGCGCCAACACATCTAAGAGGGTAATTTCTAAAGAATTACTGCTGCTCTGCAGGAACTATGTCCAGGAAAATGACACAGATTTATTTAGCCTAAAAACGACATATACATACTCAGAAGACCACTGGGAACGCTTTTGAAATAGATTAAAAGATGATCAGAGCTCGACTTTGAGGGCAAAAAAAACATAGTTTTTTGCACTTTGTTTTGGCTTCCATTAAAACATTTTTATGGAATCGGATCATTTTGTTAACTTTGCTAATTTAAAATGTTTTGCAGTTGCTTTTTTTGCTATTACTGTATGATAAAATTTGAAAATAATATTTTGTTTTAATTTCATGGATTTGAAAAAAATTTCTTTCCGTCTTTCGGAATCCTAAAATAATCTCTTAATTTTGACTTTTTGTGATACAATGATTCATGAATCTCAACACAGTTAAGGTGAAGTTTTACTAAGTCAATTTTTTATACAACCTCCTTGCTGAGACATTTTGTTTTTTATTTAAAAATGCTGGTTTTTCCTTTGTTTTTCTCTGACTCTCTTGTGTTTATATTAAAGCAAGTTCTTCAATGGGCAATTCATGACCTACAGGTTTAAAGAATTCTACACTCATTTTACATTTTAAAACCCTTCCATATATGTCATGCTGTTTAATAAATTAGCGCCTCGAGAGCCCTCCACCTATTTTCTCCCTTTTCAGAGCGCCACTGTGTCTATGACTGGCAGGAAACCATGACAGGGAAGGCTGCACAGCTCAACCAAAAAAAATAGAAAGTGGGGTGGGGGACGTGGTTTGAGGAGGAATGTGAGAGAACAGCTGTGTTCATTTGTACGTTTACCAGCTGGCTTGCCAGCCTTCCAGTTGACCGTCAAGACCTCTCAGTGCCTGGACAAGGGGGGCTTTTGTCCCTCATCTGCTGGCTACACCCTGCCCTGCTCCAGCCAAGCATCTTCCCCAACTCTCCATCCTGCTGCACCCGATCTGTCTCCTTCTTTTCACTCCCCAGACCGTCCGCACAGAATAGCACAGCAGGTCCCCTCTGTAAATAGATGCAGGGATGTTGGGAGGGTCAGGCTGCTTGTGGACATTTGTTTGTCTGACAAAATCTGAGCTTTTCTGGACTAACCGAAATCTAACTTATGACCTGTACGACGCAAGAACGGTGCTGGCTTACCAAAAGAGAATTTAATTTCAGATAAAATATGTTTCTATAAATATACATACATAATTTGTTGACAAGCAATTTTAACACAACTAGTGATTTATGCTGAACAAAGGTAGAGCTTTTATTTGTAAAATTCGAACATTTTGCAAGTATTTTCTATGATTCTTAACTAGAATAACACATTACCTGGTTCTTATTTATCCAGCTGACGTTTTCTTGAAGTTGATTCATGGTATTTGGACTTAAAGTTTTCTTTCTTTGAAAGAAAGAATACTTTTAGTCCAGATGCCATGATTTAACTTCAGGGCAACTGTTATACCAGCGCCGTTACACCTATGCCTTCTCAACAAGCAGTGGTTCTTTTAGCTAGGGCCTCAACTCCAACAAGACTCAACAGTCTTCTAGTATGACAGAATGTTGAAGATGTTGAACTCTATTAAATAAAACCACTTGATGATGCATTATATGAGAAAATTATACCTATTGCACACATTTTCTATAGTTTTATGACAATTATTTCTGTCGGTCCTCATGTACACCTTAAAATGTCCTAATATTTACAATTGTCCCTGTATGCTTTAGGTGCAATAAACTTTAGGGTTAAATGTGTTCATTGCCATGATTTAATCTAGTCCTGTCTGTTTATTTCCTCCCCAGAATGTCTTGACCTGCCCAATGTTGTTGGCTTCTCACCTCCTTCAAGCCCTAACCCGACCAAAAAGAGCAGCTCCATCAACTGGTCCTTCCCCGACAAGATCAAGTCTCCGCGTACAGTCCGGAAGATCTCCATGAAAATGAAGAAGCTCCCCGAGCTAAGTCGCAAACTCAGCGTCAAGGGGACCCAAAGCAGCAACAACAGTAGTAATGGAAACATTCAGCTGGAGCCCAGAGCCCAATCCCCACGGGCCAACAGCAAAGTGTCAGAGGCTTTTGCACAGACTTCTGGACCTTTGCGGTTAGCGTCGTCTGGAGTGGGCCAGGCAAGCTGTAATGTGATCTCGCGCTACCACCTCGATAGCAGCGTTTCCACACAGAATAGCTACAGCAAGAAGAAAAATAACGGCAGCTCAAAGTCTGCCAGTAAAGGAGGATACCTGAGTGACGGGGACTCACCTGAGCTGGTGGCCAAATCTGGCAAACATGGTACTGCTGAGGGTAAGGGAGGGAGAAGCAAAGAGACAGAAGGAGGTCTTGGGAGTTCGAGACTGAACGGCACAGAGCTGGACATTGATGCTTTCCGTCATTACAGCTTCACAGAGCAGCCCAAGTGCACTCAGTACATTTCTGGACTGATGAGTCTTCATTTTTACGGAGCAGAGGACCTCAAGCCCCCACGCATCGATTCTCGAGATGTCTATTGCGCCATTCAGGTGGACTCCGTTAATAAAGCCCGGACTGCACTCCTCACATGTCGAACAACTTTCCTGGACATGGACCACACCTTCAACATTGAGCTGGAGAACGCCCAGCACTTGAAACTGGTAGTGTTCAGTTGGGAGCCCACGCCCAAACGCAACCGGGTGTGCTGCCACGGCACTGTGGTGCTGCCGAGCATCTTCAGGGTGACACGGTTTCACCAGCTAGCGGTGAAGCTGGAGCCCCGGGGGCTGATTTATGTCAAGCTGAGTCTGATAGAGCATTGGCAGAACTCGCTGGACAGGGGGCCTGATGCAGACCGGGAGCCACAGGTCTTTGGTGTGGAGGCGTGGCGGGTGGTGGAGAGGGAGAACACGGGACTGATGGTGCCACTGATCATCAGCAAATGCATTAACGAGATCGAGAAGAGAGGCTGCCAGGTGAGTGTCTTCCTTTGACCAATTTTCTCAAATATTTGTTTTTCTTTATTGTAAAATTCTTAAAACTTTTTCCAGATTTAACTGTTCTGTAGTAATTTATTGTGGTCATCAAATTATTTCTCATCTGTGTTTACACAGAAAACAGGACATATGTGTTAATGCTCAGAGCCAAAAACTAAAAAGAAAATGTTGTACCTTCTTTATTGTCTTCAATAAAAGCTAATGCTATCTTATTTTGAAAAGACTACTGATGGATTGCAACTATGAAAAGCTTTTTTTATGGCAGTGAAGAATGTGTGCAGCATCCTTTTAGCATAGAGAGATGAGTGCTCTCCCTGCAGCAAGGGGCTGATGCACAGCAATGAGACGAATGAATACATTCAATCTGACCTCCTCCATGATTATCTAAAGAGACTTCTGCCTTCCTAAAGCGACTGACTCTTATTTAAAGAAGAAAAAGGAGATGCATGAGATCATCATTAGTGTTCACTTGTTTATTTGGTCCAGTTTTTTAGCTCCATGGCCAACGCCATCTTGGTTTTTAATATCTTTAAAACCAGTATTACATTATGTTTTGCATCGGATTTTACGCAAAGTAGATCCCAAATGACCTTTTACAGTTGGGCAATATGTGGATGGACTTGTCAGAGAATACAGTCAGTTACTTGCCTGGGACTTAATCCCCTCACCATCCAATCAGCACACAGGCTACTTAACCTATGAGCTACAGGTTAAAATATTGTGTCCTATTTTGAGCAAAACTTAAATATTTAATGTAAAGCTATGTTCCCAAACACGAATTCAGATGTCCTGTGGTGCTTTTTGAGCATCAGGATCAGCAATTTAGCGGCAGCGCGTTGTGGGTGTCGCATCTTGGCAATGATTCCAAAGTTTAGATATATGAACTTTGGCTCAGAGTTTGCATCACATCAACTAATCAGGAACTCAGCTTTGGCCCATGATGTTTTAATGAGGTGATCAGCAGGTGAAGTCCAAAAGCAACATGGAGGAGAAACTGCTCATTGTCTTTTATTCTCCTCCCAAACTTTATGGTATTTGTCTTATTTGCATTGAGACGATAATAGAAAGGTACTACAATTTTATTCTTATTTTTAATTTTTGCGGGACAGCAAGTTGACAAACGGGGGGTCACAGAGAGACGGAAGAACTGCTGAAAGTGACCGTCATTCAGATGCAGCTCCTGCTGTAGATGGTGAACCTCACCGTACTGGAAGAGTCTCCGCATGATCTCATAGAACCAGACATGGAGACGTGATTACCGATGCTTTTGTACGGCTCTTTAACATCATTTGTGTAGCGATGAGACTGAAAACCTTTCATGGTATCTCCTTAACCTCCCACACGTGCCAGGAGTGTCATGTTTTAGGAACAAAAATTTGACACAAAAGTGTCAAACTGTGAATTTGACACTGTTTGAGTTAGTGAACATACATTTCCTGCAGAAATCAGAATCTGTTTAAGCGCAATATTAGGATCATTAAAAAAAAATCAAATCCTTGTCAATTGTCAGAGATCTGAAATTTTACTGAACATAAAGAAAATGTATTAGGCTGTTGGCATGTTCGTTTCTGTTGTGAGACTGAACCATTTTAAATGAGGATGAATGGGGATTAGCTCACTGCATGACCTAAAACAGTGACTTGATGAACTGGGTCTTTACTTTCTTTTTTGAATGTGCCTCAAACAGGAAGTTTTGGGGTTGCCCCCTTATCATCCCCTATGTAGTGTCTTTCTGTTTTGTGTGCTTTTGCAGGAGAGAAATTAGAGGCACCAGAGCTCCTACAAATGATAATTGAGAGGGCGGCTGTAAAAATGTGCGAGGACTGTTCTCGTCTGATGGCTTTTCGGGTGGGTGGGAGTGTGCCATCAGCGGCCAAACATTTAGTCTCATCAAAGAGGGTCTGTCAAATCAAACCCACTCATTCTACTGAATGTCAAATGTAGAAACAGGAAACTGATTGAGATTTGCTTGACATAAAAGTCAAATTTATTATTGGAATTTCATAGGACAGGGGTCGGCAACCTTTTTTACTCAAAGAGCCCCTTGGGACCGCCCCTAATAAAAAAGAAAGCACCCGGAGCCACAACCCGTTTTGATATCATTATATATAATATGCATGTATATATTATTCAAAGGTGCTCATTACGTCGATCTACCGGTCGATCTTCAATGACATGAGTGTAGATCGCGGGCCAGAAAAGATTTTAAAAAAAAAAGTACTTCTTTAAAATCCACCAGCCAATCAAAATCCTTACTGAGAAGTACGGGACTTGATTGACATGTAGATTGGCCAATCGGACATCGTCTGAAGCAGACGTCGCTGCAAATGCACATTATGTTCTTTAAAGGATGATACCGCGGCCGCGTGTGGGAGGAGCTACTAGTTCTGGTCTGATTGCTGCATGGAGCGATGTGTTTGTCAATGCATGGTAGACACTGAATGTGGAGAGATCAGGTTTATTATTTTGAACAGTTCTACTTGGTAATCATGTTTCCATGTTTGAGTTCATAAAATCATCCCAGGGAAAGTCTCTGCTTCAACTCCCGCAGTGAAAGCTGCGTCTTAATCTGACGCCCGTGTTTGCATCTCTCTGACAGAGTTTGAAGCCAAAGCCCCTCCTCCGCCTCTTTACCTGCTTTTCCTCTCCACCTGTTCACATCCTCTGCAGCTGAGATTTGTTTCCCCCGCGCTCCCGGTGTGTCCTACACAGAGAGCGCAAAATACGGTAGTCGGGGCGCTCCAGCGCCGCACAAGGATGGAAGAGCCGGACGCAGGTTATAGCAGGGATAGAGCGGGTTAAGCAAATGAATGGAAGAAGGCGCTCCGCTGAAGAAATATTCAATATTGTACACATTTTATTATTAGTCTGAACTATCTTTTATTTAGAAAAATCTTTCATTTATCAGTCCAGTACGACAAAAAACATCAACAAAAGCTGTGTTGGGCGGTTTTTGGCTGGGTCTGGCGGTTTTCAGATGACTTTTCGGCTGGAAAACTGTGACTCTATCTGGCAACGCTGGTGTCTGCCCCACGGCATTTCAAGTTCCCGGCAGAATCGGAGTGTTTATTGAAGCCGCCCCGCGTGTCTCCTCCTGCTATCAGCTCTGCAGGTCTAGCCCGATAAATACGAGCTCATCACAAAGCTGTTTTTTACGTGGCTTGCGCTTCGTGCGGAGCCAGCAGCGCCTTTGAAATGGCATGAAAAATGAACAAACTAAAATAAAATTTAATTATTATAAAATACTCATTATTTTCCAAAGTCACAGGGAGCCACAAGAGATGGATGAAAAAGCCACATGTGGTTCCAGAGCCATGGGTTGCCGACCCCTGTCATAGGATATATATCTGTTGTACATTTTTTTACGTTTTTTTTAATTTATCTTGACAGGCTTTTAACCTCCATCCACCAATTATTATTACCTGAGCTTTGTCTTATTGTGCTGCCATTCTTACTGTCTGTCTGCGCCTCACTCACTCCGACATGTTTGTCTTCTGTCGCTCCGAGCATTTCTTCTGTTTGGAAGCGTTTTTCATTACAGAGATGCAAAGCAGACTGTTATCAGTCTACGATCAAGAGTGAGGGCTCCCCGAGGTTTCAGGCAGACATGGGTTAGGCTGGGGGGCCCTTGCTTGATCCTAGAGGAATTTGCAAGTTTGTGTCCAAAGCACTCATGGCCAGGCATGCAGGACTGCAAATTCACAAACGGCTGCGGTCATGTTTTGCAGGCACTCTCAGAATTATGTGTCCTTAGGGCCTTTACGAGCTTTTAAGATGCTAGATGATTGTTGGTTTTGTGAAAAGAAGGCAGCTAATGTTTGAGTTGGAGACTGAAGATGTGAGTTGAGTTCCATTGTTTTTTTTTAAAGCTGCAACCCCATAACCTACATCATTGTAAAGCTTTTTAAAATTTATTTTTAACTTGTTCAAAACTAAAGCCCTATTCAGAGCATAAATCCTTTACGTTGTTGCTTCTATATGTGTTTTTGCTTAAATCCTTACTGTCTTTACTCATCAAACATGACTAGGCTATGAGAAGAAGGAGACACTCAGGGAGACATAGCAGAAATACAAAAGAAGATAAAGTGAGTAATAGATCCTTCCTTTAAAGTGGTGCATCATCAAAAGACTTGAAATTAGTTTGAGAGCTTGATAAGCACAAAGCAATCACTCAGTTGTGAAGGCTGTTTTACTGACTTGTTCTCCTAGTTTGGTTCCATACTTCATTGTCAGTTGATTTGATGTGGTTGGATGTAACCACCTTTCGTTGCACATTTTTCCTCACCAGGGTGGCCCTCAAGATCCACCACCCCGCTTTTTATCCAGCCATCTCTATTCTGCTTGCAGCTCATACCTGGATTAAGGTGTCATTAGGCAGTCAGAACCTAAAATCACTTGGTTTAGTTAATCTGCCACGAGTATTTTAAAGATGGAACAAAAGTTACGACAACTGTAACTACAGTTCTTCAAAACTCTGGATGACCACAAGAGCGCTTTGTCATTAAGATCTCTAGAGTTTTCCCAAGATGACAAATAGGAACTCTGCTATATAACTTATTTTGAAGCGGACACAGAGTAGTTTTGTGTCAGTAGTTACCCAACCGTAGAGAAGGGAACCGTTTGGATTTGATCCAGTATAGACCGGAACTTTTAAAATGGTTCTAGTGCCTCAGAGCATTGTACACGTCAGTCTTAGCCATCAAGTCATTGAAATATCTTTGTTTGCTGTGAAGTAAGCCAAACTAATGCTCGTTTTGCCATTGCCATTTTGAGTGAAGCACCCTCATGGCCTCACCCTTTTTGTATGGGCCCACCCAGAATCGCTGGAAAAGTGAAATGGATTGGCTAGAGTCGTATAGAAAAACTGAATATAATACAGTACAAGTAATCGATATGTCCAAAAAGAAACACTGAAATCATGCACTGAATTAAGTGTTTTTGTACAGTATTGGTACTACCGTATATGTCTGTACCAGTACCAACTTAAAATCAAGTTTTGGTACCCATCCCTAAACCTGCACACATGCATTAAGGACCATTGCATAAAGCACTATTGCTGGCAATTAATAGTTGAAGTAAAGATGCAGTATAGCAAATCTTGCAATCCAGAGTTGAGCAGCTCTTCCCTATAATCCTAGGAATTCAGCTCCATATGAGCTAAAAGACAGTAAGAAACTCTAACATAAGTATAAAGAAGGTCCAAACCATGGTCTACTACACCCACTGTCTCGTCCATGTTGGCTGATCATATCCTGAGGTACTTGCACCTCCCTTTGAAATAGTGGTATCTGGCTCATGTTCCAGATAAAAAAAAGCCAGTCTTCTATGTCTGCAAAAGCGACGCTTTGTCAGGAATGTACTGGGTTTTTTAGAAGCTGTCATTTTAGTCACACCAGTCACATACAATCTTATATTCTTGCTCTAAGTTTTTTTAACGGCCATAGTTTCAACAAATAGAGACTAACATTGAAATGAATTGCTCGTCTCTCACATTAAGTTCAAAGAGGTTTAGAGCTACAAGTCACGGCCTACCACAAAGGCTCTGAAGAAATGTTATGGGCTGTATTCCTCCCATTTCTACTGTCTTCTAGAAATTTGTGACTCATGTCACAAAATTCCCTAGAATGCTTTGTTTTTCTGAGTTTGTGTATTTTTCTTGTGTTTAGTGGGTAGAGGACAGGTTTGGATTTAAATGCTGTTGCACCCCTTAGTGTTTGTTATCACATCCATTTGTCAGATTTAGCTTTTAAACATGACAAATAATACACAAAGATACTTTCCACTCTCATTTACGCTTTTCACCCAAATCAAACAATGTTAAATGAACCCTTGTAATTAAATTCTGACATTTTATGGCCCACACACAGCTAGCTTCTGCTTAGATCTTTTGTTCGTGGCATCTTAATGGGGTTTGGTCTTTTTCTGTCTTTCTGCAATATATTTTCATTTCAGCTGGTTTCATGCTGGGACCCCCATTTTCATATAGTTGTTAATCGTGACCCACTTTCTAACCCAGCTAATGTTTTATTCTAAAAGAATCTTTGATCATACAGATTACACTTTTAGGAGTAAATTTGCATTTCAAAGCACATTGACTGATTGGAAAAGACCATGGAAGCTGCATGCAGTTTTCTAGCCTAAGAAATATGTCACAAAAATGTTTGTTTTACGTGTTTCTGGATAATCTACAGACACTTGCAGCTCATGAAGAAGTCTACAAAAAATGTCACAGACTTATAATGACTTTTCTGATTTTTTTCTTCAAGTTGGATGTTGGTCAAGGTTATCACCAACATCAAAGCGGTTTTGGTCGGTTTGGTTGTTTTGTACTTAGTCCGTCCTTAGCCTAGAAGTAAGTCTTTTTTCATAAATGTATTTATGATTGTTCCTCCCAGTTCAGTAAAAAAAATTCCGCTTCTGGTATAGAAATCCTTGACTCAAGGTATCAGGGCACCACAATGAAGGCAGTTAAGACTGTTTCACAGTTTGCAAACTATTTAACGACAAATCTTCAGACCCGTGTTTCTTTGCCTCTTAAATCACCCAGCTTTTCCTGTCATTAACACGGTGATGTTGGTGTAGTACTAATGTTAGCACACGGGGTGTACACTGCAGTAGTACTTCTAAGTAATCCTGTAGTTGAGTTAGGAACTGTACTAATTTGAAAGACCTTCCAGGTTTTGACACTTGCAGAGTTTAAACAAGCTACTTTCCATCTATCCATTTCCTAAACTGGCTTTGTTCCCAATCAGGTTCATGGGGTTGCCAGAGCCCATCCAGCTACTGTTGGGTAGATTGGGTACACCCATAGAAGGTATGTGTGAACGGGACCGAGTTAATGTGGTTTCACCTATAGGAAATGACTTACCTATGACTCTGAAAAAAGATGTCAATTCAGTTGCCATTTTTTCACAATATGGACGCTGCCATGTTGGAATCAGAAATCATCAACATTTCTATGGCAATCCCATTCACCAATCAGGAGTGAGCTTGTAGGAAGTGTACGCTCCTTCCAGCTGAAATCGGGCTTGATGAAACCTGCCATTCAAACGTTTCAATTATCTGACACAAGACCAGCTATTTTTATTGAGGCATCTGATTGGTCATTTTATAAATTGACTAACTTGCACTACAGCAAAAATATTTTCAATATTCAGATTAGCAAGAATATGTTAAAAAAAAAAAGGTAGCGGAACAAAAATGCTTATTCTGACAAATAAAATGACTGAGTGATAGCTGTTTATTTCATAATAAAAGTCTGAGACGTTGAGTCAGCAGGTACTTCCTATGTGGAATAGGGGGGGGTCACTCAGTGCAGTTCTCAAATAAAGCCAATGGTTACACCCTAGACAGTTTGCCAGTCCATCGCAGGGCAGCACACACAACACATTCACCTAGCCGGGGCTCAATACGGCCGACTCACTATGAGGCGAGAGTGCTAACCACCACACCACTGTGCAGCTTCAAGCTACTCAAACATTCCTGGTCAACAGCTTATACATTACGTATTTAACTATTCATTATTTGTCCTGTTAAGCCACTTTTGTTGTTTGGCTCATTTTACTTTGCTGTATTTCACCATTAGCTTCTGGCTGGCACTGCCTGGTCTGTTGCCCAGCAGCCGCAGCACATAAGTGGGAACTCTTTTTTTTTTTGTCCTAACAGCTGTTTCCTGCCTTGCACTTTGTTTTCCCTCAAAGGGGAGAAACTCCTTTTTTTCTGAATGGACTTGTTGTTTATTGTGCCCAGTGACTTCTGTTTAGTGGCACACAAAGCCAAATCCCTGCCTAATCTGTCGTGCTCTCTCCCTGGCGTGTGCGGTTTGGAAAACGCCACAGAGTGCAGTGAGGAGAGCTTACAAACTCCTGACCGAGTAGGACAGCGAGACATTACAGCGCTCCTACGCTGGAGAGGCCGGCGTGTGCGTGCGCATGCACACAAGCAAGCGTATTCGCTTTGGAAGCGGACTCGACCTGCCATTCACAGCCCACTGACCTAACACGTTGCCAGAGCAACCACACCAGTTGGTCTGCTACGCCACATACCAGACAGACACATGTAGGAGAAATTATGGTTTGTCTGCAGTCAGACCTAATCCCAACATAACAAGGAAAGCCAGGGGGGCTGAGTTTCAGCTATCGAATGTCTCAGTGTCTTTAGGTCACACTCTAAAGGCTTAGGTAAAGAAACATGGATGGGTTACCGCTTTCATTTTTCATGCTCGGCCGTCACCTGGCTTTTAAGAGTTTGTGTTTATCCCCCTCAGTCAAAAAGCGTATGACGCTTCAGCAGTTATCTGAGAACAACTTACTTTTTTTACTTTGGATAAAGATGGACTCACTTATTGACCACGGGATTGTTTAATTCCTGTATTTTCTTATTATGTTGAGGTTCACGTAGCCAGATGTAAGCTGAAACCAACAAACTTTGGACAGATGTTACTGTCTAACTCACATTCTTTAGTCAGTTTGGGTCCTTCATGATACTTTATTGGACTTTTATTTGGGTTGTGTATCAAAATTATTTATAGTCTCTACATCATAAATAGTAAAGTATTTCTTTAAAAAATACAAATACTTAATCATAAACTTCACCAGAAACCCTTATCAGAAATGTCTGCTTAACAATTCAATACTTTGTAACACAGAGCTCCCTCACGATATCGCAGTTCACCTTCTTTAATGCAATTTTGGATGTTTTTTTTCTCAGCACATTGTTGTCTGCCTCCTTAGTGGCTAAAGACCACTGTCAATCAATTCCCTCTGCGCTTTGTGCACAGCATACATTCAGCTTGGCAGACTTACAAAAAAATTTGATAGTTAACAGATCTTTGTTTCCATTCTATAATACTGGACTTATTATTCTACAAAGGTTTGAACTTTGAGGGTTTTAAAAAAAAGAAATGACCCAAATTTGTATGTGGTTTATTAACACTAACACGTTTGGGACTAAATGTATCTGATGCTAATATGCATTTTTATGCTGATGATACAGTTATTTATTGCTGTGGATCAACTCTTGATCAGGCCATTGAATCCTTGCAGAAAGCCTTTGGTGCTGTCCAGCAATCTTTACTTCAACTAAAATTAGTTCTCAATGCTGATAAAACCAAGCTTGTGTTGTTTTCTAATTGTAAGAATATGCCTCATGCAATTCCCAGTGTCCACTCGGGAAAGAAACAACATAGAGGTGGTTCATGAGTATAAATACCTTGGTGTATTGATTGATGACTCCTCTCACTTCCAAACCTCATGTGGAGAATCCTGTCAAGAGACTGAGACTAAAATTGGGTTTTTATTTTTGAAACAAGCTGTGTTTTTCGTTTGAAGTAAAGAAGCGACTTGTAGCTGCGACTTTCCTCTCTGTGTTGGATTATGGAGACCTGTTTTACATGAATGCTTCAGCTCATTGTCTTTGACATGGTTTATCATTCTTGTCTGAGGTTCATCACTAACTGTAAAACAATGACACATCACTGTGAGTTGCATTCTCGAGTGGGTTGGCCTCCTACGGAGGAGGATTCATTGGTACACTTTCATTCATAAGCCACTGCTTGGACTACTGCCGACCTACCTCTGTTCCTTACTGTCACAGAGAAGGGCTGATTCTTATTCTCTTCGTTCAAACGATCATGTGTTGCTCTCTGTTCCATTTGCTTGCACCGAACTGAGCAAAAAGGCTTTTATCCACTCTGCACCTTATGCATGGAACATGTTGCAGAAGGACTGGAACTTGACAGAGTTGATTTCCTTGAATGCTTTTAAATTTAAACTGAGAGGTCTCGAAGCTGACTCCATAACATGCACTTGTTTTTCATAATCGGTTTGTTGTTGCCTGTTATTTTGCTCTTTGTAATTATGTAACTGTATTTTAGTCGCTGCTGCCGCTTGGCCAGGACTCCCTTGAAAAAGACTTTCCTAGTTAAGTAAAGGTTAAAAATATATATATATAGCACACTTAAACATATTGAGGACTGAATTTGCTGTACAACCAATCAGCAGAGGCAAACTGCAAAATTGCTTATTGCATTTGGGCAATTGCAGCATGTAGAATGAATGAGCATCAGAATATGAGTTTAGCTTTATTTAGCTTACATTCCTTTTTACTATTGAAAACTTGCTAACAGTTTTCAAACCAAACAGTTTTCCGATTGTGATGTGATGCTCTCAAATATTTGGTGAGTTTTATTCCCCAAAGGTTTTTAGCCTCATTAAAACATCGTTTTCATGCAGCAAATCCCTGCAAAGCAACAGTGGGTTAATATAAATGGATATAGGATCAGATGTCACCGTAACCTTAAAAGAATTGTAATCTTTGCAAAACTAACAAGTCACAAATAAATAGGAAACTCTGAGTATAATACATGGAAATCCTATTTTCATTTTTTTGTTTTTAATGTTTTCATTGTTTTTTTAAGTATTAAAATGCCTTGAAAACACACCTGGAGTCAGTGTGAAAACACCTTTGCCCTGTGCAGCTGGCTTTACGGAGCACAGATGCAGAATGTGAATGCTGCGGTTGTTAACATGCTGACCCCACTGCCCGTTTGCATGACCTGCACGTGTGTCTTTGTATGTGTGACTGCAGGTGGTGGGTCTCTACCGCCTGTGCGGTTCTGCTGCTGTCAAGAAGGAGCTGCGTGAGGCGTTTGAACGAGACAGCCACACTGTGGAGCTGAATGAGAGCGTGTACCCGGACATTAATGTCATCACAGGTAAGAACCTCACCTGCAGCAGAAAGCACAGGGCCAGGTGTTCCCCTCAGTTTAAACTCACAGAGAAATTGCTTTGGTTAAAAAAAAATATTGTTTAGGAGGCTTTAGAGATGTTGTAGCTGGTTGCTCCACATTCTCATCACACCAACATTCCAGCTGTTTTCCACCAGAAAAGTATGAGAAGCAGCAAACCATCACATTACATTTCATCATTCTACTGTCAAGTCTAAAAACAAACCACCAATAAAACACTTTAAAATCCTTTTTTATGACTGTGCTTAGAATGAAATGTCTGATTTTCTTTAGTCAGAGCATCACATAGATCCAGTTTGAGAACATCTTAGATGCTACACAATTACCCATAATGCCTAGCAGATATTTTCACCTCCTATTAGCTTCATAGGTGCCTGACTGACACTTGCTTTTAAAGTTGAAGGAGATCCAGTGATGAAGGCTGAATATGTTTTTCTCTTGACTCAAGGCATAGTAATAATTGAAATTAAATTACTCAACACAATCATAAATGAAACTTTATTCCAATAAAACAAATACAAAGCATTTGAATATGAATGAACTGACAAATAAAGAAAAAAGGGAAACAGTAAAAGCAGCCTTTCCTCTTTTGGAGGAAAGTATCGATCCAATGGAGTGGACGACCTGTCTGAACTGGTGTGACCGGTGCAGATGGGTCAACAAATGTGCACCCTGTGTGTGCGTGTGTGTTGTTCTTAATAAAAGCATTCCAGCAGTCAACATATAGATCAATGCCTGAGGGGGGGCAAAGGCCCACACATACTCTACCAGGTCAGGCCACGCCTCAGCCCACATTCAGGTCATTCTTTCTCCCTCAGGTTTGCGGTTGAGACATGCCGTCCTTTCATTTCGTCCAACAGCTCAATCTGAAGGTGTGGGCATTGTCCGGAAAGCATTTAGATGCTTCCACTGCTTTTGCTTTCAAATGCAGCAGAAAGCTGGGACTTTTCAGTGTAACAGATGAGGAGGCCAGCAAAGCTGTAGCAAACGACTTGGGTCAGGATTTTTTTCCCCCGCCCACAAAAAAAAAAAAAAAAAAGAAAAACAGGAGGAAGACCATGGAAACCCCTGGGCATTGTAGGAGCAGCTGTTGGTTTTAGGAAGAGGCCCCATATAGGCGTCGTCCCATCATGCTGGCTTTGATCGACGTGCATTTGCCTGGCAGGGCAAAGAACACAGTTAACAGTTGAGCGGGTTTGAAAAAAAAAAGGGCCAGCAGCAGCGCGGGTTGTTGGTTTTTGCTGGCCGCCTACATTTGCACTGCGAAGCGAGGTTGCTGTGATGGATGGGTAAGCTGTTGAACATCTAACAGAGTTATTACAACAGCAGACCCACAACCAACACGTTCTATTAGCATTGAAAAGCTCATTTTTAGATCATTGAATTGCTTGAGAGTTTTCACTCATTTTTGTTGCAATATTTTCCCATAATACCAATTCCATCCTGTGATTCACCAACAAAACAAAGTTAGTACAGCCGACGCACAAGCTAAGAGGAGTGGAGTGTCACACGGCTAATTTAAAGCACAGGCAGTGAAAGGGATTACCCCAGAGGTCACAGTTCAACCCGAAGCTTGCAAAACACGCTCGGTGCATGGACCTAACATTGTTTCCAAGCCCTGATCTTTTGTTTCATATCGTCGTCCTACTTCAAATGTGGTTTTAACTTGATAATAAAGGCAAACAATGCTATCTTCATCGGCAACTGCTGATGTGGGTCAACAGAGTTTTTACCCACAACACGTGCTGCACAGAAAATAGACGATTTCTCCTAATCAGTCTCTTTTAAATTGTCTTTTATTCTTTTGTTCTGTATTTTTTTGCGTTGTCGTGTTTCCAAGGAAGGTCACATGACCTCACAGCGATGGATGCAAGTGTTTGAGACGGTTTATTAAAAAAAATTCGTAGAGGAATGCTCTGTGATGCTGTCGAAGCTTTGGATCCATTTTTGCCCACAGCCAAGTGGGTCACAACGACCCGCTGGTATAGATTTCTGCCTGACCGGTCTTTTCCACTGCCCTGTGTTTCATGTTTTGCCCTCACACTCTTGACGCTTCTTCAGTGAAGACACGGAAAGTCATTAACAAGTGTGTACCCCCCCCTCTTTTTGTTGCCGAACAAACACAGATGCTATTTGGCTCACGCATGGACAATTAGCTGAACCCCGGGACCCGGATCTGCGGGTGTCACTATGTATAATAAAGCCCAGGCCAGGAACCCAAAGCGAGCCGCCGGCCCATCTATGGGGAACCAGTGAGATCATTTCAGGCTGCATGAAAGTTGAAGCAAGCAGCACGTAAAGTCGAGTCACTTGACGGGGCCCGGACACACACCGGTCTTCTGCAGGCCCCCCAGTGCTGCGTGGGCGTGCAGGATGGCGGGGGGGGGGGGGTTCAGGACTGAGAACAAGCCCCTGTTTGTTCTCCAGGCGAAGGCCTGACTGCAGCACTGACAAGAGGAGTGACCCTTCGCTTTGTTTGAACAAGAGGTCAAAGGTAGAGCCGTGCCCCAGTGCATTATGTGCCTTGTAGTGTTTGGTGGCACATTTTGCTCCGTCTAAATAGTTCGATCGAGCCACCGTGGCTGGAATTTCGACACACAGAGCTGAGCGAGCCGCTCAAACGTGCACTCGGCGGGTGTTTGTTTCATCCTGGCTGTGAAGGATTGTGAGGCACCTGCATGGGAAGCACACCTGTCGTCCCCCCCCAACACCTCCAGTGTGCGAGTAAGCACGTGTGCATCCCTCCTGGCTTTTCTGTATGAGCAGCCAGGACACAAAAGTAAACAACGCTGACTCATAGCAAGCTAATGATTTACACAAATAGCTGTGCCCAGTCACATACACAGACCAACCCTTTCTATTCAGAGAGCCCAAACATGTGGCTCATGTTATTCAAACTCCAGATCCAAACAGAAAAAATGGCTTGTTTGAGTTCAGCTTTAATGTGAAACAGTCCCGCTGTTGTTGGGTCTAGCTGCAGCTCGGTGAAGGTCAGAAAAGCTTCCAAGGACGACTTCACGCTCTGAAAAGAGGACAAGTGCAGCACAGTCTTTTGGAAAGACATGTGCAGAGATAAGGATGGAAACAGAAGGGCTGCTTCTTCTGCTAGTAGTCTTTTTTTATTTTAGTGTTTTGTTCGTCTGATCTGAAGTTTTATTGTGATTCCTGAATGGTTTTGATCTCCCAATATTAACACTTGGATTGCACGGCGGCACACACACAGTTACAATACTAATCTGAGAATTTGCAGCCCGACACTGAACTTCTTTCACACGCTAATCCAAAACTACAAAGCCTCTTATTCTCTCCTAGCGGTTAGAAAGGAAGGCCGGAAATGGGAGTTCGTCCTCACTCAAAACTAAAAAAAAAAAAAAAAAAAAAAAAGTTATTCGTGTATTTTGAAGCATTCATTCAAAATAAAGTTCATTTTCTCCAGACCCTGACAGGTGATGGGCCTACAATGAGCTGAGAAACAGGCTGAATGGCATTAAGCCTTGGGCTCCTTTAAAAAGCAGAGCAGGGACTTAGAGGGATTAAAAAGTTAGCATGTTAAGGGGTGCCTAAGGAGATGTCTGTAGATTTAGACCCAGCTGTGTTGTGGAAAGATAGAATTAGCATCCGCTAATGCAGAAGTGAGGAAGTCATCTGTGTTTGTTTGAGGGTCACTATTTTAGACAGTTTTAGTGGGAACATCCTGACCTTGGTGCTTTCGTTTCGTTTTTGACTTTCAGTGATGCCGATGTAATGCATGTTAATGTTTTCTAAGGGGGGGGGGGTTCTGAATGGTACCAGATTTAATGCCAACTTTAACGCATGGTACCACATGCATCCGTCTTTATGGATAGTTTTCTTCTTCCTGGAAACCTCTAAAGATGCAGCTTGGATGATTTCCAGCACTATTCTCCTCTGTGTCCAGTCTCAAAGGTGAATCCTCTTCATCTGTGCTCTGAAAGACTGCAGGATGGTACAATCCAGTTACGTGACTGACCTCCTCGGGTAAAACCCATTAGATAATTATCAGTTCATGGGATAGAGGAGTCTGCTGACCTTTATAGTCATTTATTTTTTTAGGTTTCTTGATGCCCCTCATAAAATTTGTTTTTTTTTTTTAAAGAATGGCATCATTTTAACTACTTTGATTTTCTGGTTCTTAACTACTTTTCTTTTAAAACATATATAAAAAAATCATTTTTTACATACTTCTTTCTATTTTGTTTATAACCTTATTCCAGGTTGTTTCATTTCTTTAAAATTGTCTTTAAATCTTCTATTTTAGGCTTGTTTTTGTTAGACTGATATTGAAAGAAGCGAATGTTTAGTTCAGAAGACAGACATTTCCAGTCATCCATCTATCTTCGGTGACTACTCCTGCGTGACAGAGGTCTTCAACATTGGCCACCCTATTGAGAAAACCTATTTCAGAAAACCTGTTCAGCCGATAATACTGTGGTCATTCGCTTGCGGAGTTTTTGCGCTATTTATCTTTCCTGGCACGCTGTGTTCTGCATTCCGATTAGCTGTAGACCGCTGTCGATTGATTAAT
The DNA here is from genome assembly GCA_037389245.1 of Oryzias sinensis. Lineage (NCBI taxonomy): Eukaryota > Metazoa > Chordata > Actinopteri > Beloniformes > Adrianichthyidae > Oryzias > Oryzias sinensis. The sequence continues at coordinate 14,292,657 of CM074498.1, read as the reverse complement.
CCACGCCTGGTATCCCAAGTACAATGTGTTCACTTTGCCAAATCCATATAAATCTTCAATCGTTAGCAGATCCTTGGTTTCCGTCTACAATACTGGCCTTACTTTTCTACGAAGGTTTGAGAGAGAGAAAACGAGAGAGAAAAGTAGGAAAATGTTCATGTCGATCTGAGAAAAATGTATAAAGCGTTGTTAGGAGCTTTACCGTCCTAAAACACCTGTAATTATTTAAAAATAAAGTTGACTACTTCACATAACTCTTGCTGTAAATGAGGGACCACTGGATCTTATTCATTTGGTTGTGAACATAGTTGAGGATGGGAACATAAATTGACCAGTAACCTTTCTGTTCCTTTTTCAAAACAATGGTTGGATAAAGTCACTGCAGTTTCTACACTTGTCAGTCTCACTTGCCGTCCTTCCCGTACTAGTGAACCCTAAGATACTTAAGCTCCACCTCCTCTTGAGGCAGGAACTCTCCACTGGAGGAAAACCACTTTGTTCCACTGGAGAACCGTAGTTTCAACTAGGGCGTTATTTCAGCAGCTTCCCTCTCAACTGCAAACCGTCCCAGTGCATCCTGAAGGAAAACATCTGTATAAAGCAGGGATGAAATCCTGACATCCCCAAATTAAACCGCCTCCAAATTCTACAGATCAGATAAATAATCTTAAGGGTTTCAGTTTTCATGGAATTGAGTGTCTTCTTACTTTTTGTTGGACAGGTGTGCATTACTTTGGAGTGCACCCAATATTGCTAATTACACATCCCGCAGCCTTCTCTGAAAGCTGATCTGGCTTCATGCAGAGGGCAGAAAAAGAGCAGACGCTCTTCACAAGGAGCTGTCACGCTGACATGAAGCTTTTTTTTTAATCCCCCTTCTTTACTTTTGGTGAAAAGATACACTGGTATTTCAGAGACTGCAGACAAGTTGAGTGTGTGTGTGTTTTTTTTTTCTTTTGTCTGCACTGTGGGAGGCTAAAGTCACAGGTGCGACGGTGCTGCCGGAGACGTCAAGCCGCCTGGCGCTCTTGGCTACCGACCTGCGTCTGACTCATTTAGTTGTCTTGGCAGACGCCACAGGAAGTACTAAAAGTTGAAGCCAAAAGAGTGAGGCAGGATGGTTCTCTGTTCTAAGGTGTGACACAGCATCAGTCCTGCCCTACTCAGTAATTGTGTGTTCTCTCCAACACTGCAGGCGTACTGAAGGACTACCTGCGTGAGCTGCCCTTCCCCCTGATAAACAAGCCTCTGTACGAAGCCGTGCTGGAGTCCATGGCCACCAAGCCGCTGAAGATGGGAGCAGCGGGCTGCGAGATCGAGCAGGCCGACTCAGAGCACACTGTCAGTCTACTGGAGCACCTGCCGGAGGTGGAGAGGGTGAGGAAGTTACCGTCAGAGCGGGCTGAGCGTGGCGTGGATGAGGGTGATGATAAAGTCGAGGATTAGTGCTGCTTGAGCGGAAGTGCGTAGGGTTTTAGTTGGGAGTGATAATTGTGGTCCTGTCCAGTCTGAAAATCTCTCAGGCTCTCATTTTCACAGACGTACTTTTAGGACAAACAGGAAAATCTGCAAACTAAAGCTACTTTACAAACACCTACTGCTTGTGGATTTGATGCCTTAGACGCATGCAGCCACACAAGGATCGACCCACAGCGGGGCTGCAGGTATTTGAGTTGGTGGGTCGTAGACTTGCTGTTCCCTTGAGGGACACCAGCCGTTAGCAAGGTAAAGGAGTACCGCAGGACTTTTGTTTAAGTATTTGCTAAGACCTGTCGCTTGCAACATAGCTGTAGAAAAAATGGGCATGAACATCTTTACAGGCTCAATCAGTTGTCTACAATCTTAAGATTTCATTCAGACAACATTCCCATTTTTCACCAATAGACAGCCCATTTCCATCCCTAAAGGGAATAGTTCCTAAGGCATAAGGTCATGCTGCTGTTTGTCTCACTTTAATGGAATAATATGAACACATTGCCATATTAAGCCTTCAACAGCTTCCTGCACTTTTGTCCCTTATAACAAAAATACGTGAAATCTGTATATTTTGAACAAAACGTCCCTCCTCTTGATGTTGCATAACATGTTTCTTTATGCGACTGCAGGAGGATCTACTGCAGCTACTAATCATGGTAATGACATGTCTTTTTTTTGTGTTCGTGTGTGTCTGTCTCAGATGACTCTGCGGACGCTTCTCAACCACTTGAAGCGTGTGGCGTCCCACCAAGACGTGAACAAGATGACGTGCCAGAACCTGGCCGTGTGTTTCGGCCCAGTTCTGCTCAGCCAACGTCAGGAGGCGTCCTGCCACACCAACCGCGTTTTCATCGACTCGGAGGAGCTGGCGAGCGCTTTGCACTTCAAAAAACACATTGAAGTATTGCACTACCTGCTGCAGCTCTGGCCAGGTAAATGTTTTTTTTTGTGTGTGTCACTGCAGTCGAGTCATGCGCCGCTTCTTTAAATGGGTCTGCGGTCCAGCTCCACAAAGGACCGCTAAGGGCTGCTTTGATCTTTGAGGTTGTAGTTAGGCACAAGATCAGCAAGATGGCCGCCATCTGTTAGCTCCCCAGAGATGAGCCTCACACCACAAATGTTTGATGATGGCGGTTCCAGCCAAAGCCTCAACGTAAACCAAATGCAGGAGGCGTGGCTCTCCTGTCCTGAGATAAGTGACTCACTGAGTCCACGCTGTGCTGGTCATCTGTCTGCACGGCTGCCATGAGACAGAAAGCAGACCAATACAGATGAAGAGGATTGATCACTGCAATTTTCTTCACAGCTTCTCATCTTCCAAGCCTTAGTTTTTTATTATTTTTAGAAAATCCAACCTTTAAAAGAGACTTTGTCTCATCTAAATAAACGCCGTCTGAGGCTCCCCTGCGACCTGCTGCTTCATCCACAGCTCCTCACTCTGGTCAGGTCTCTAAATTTAACTGCAGCGTTCAACTCCCACTCTGGACCAGTTCTGTGCAAACCGCATTAGAAAAAAAAGCAACCACTGCAGAAAAAACAGAAGTTATTTTCAAACTCCACAGGACCCATTTCTTTTTCTGCCCTCTCACTGCCTGTAATGATGCTGGCGGAGCTTTCATTCCAGGTCCAGACCTTTTCTTTACACCCTTAGTGGCACCTTCATCCCGTCTTCCTCACACAGCGCTGGACCGCCGGACTATAATTAAAGACATTCCACTCTTAACCTTACCCAGCAGCCCCCAGAGCTTCACCCTAACATTTCACAATCATTATGGGATATTTTCAGCCCTCACTTCACTCCTTCTCACTCACATACCAAGCCCCACAATGCATTGTTTCTCAGCCACACACCTTGGACCGATCCAAGGACATCCGAGGACTGCTGGAGGGAAAAAAAACAGACACTGTCTGCAGGAAGTGTGTCAAAGACGCCAGCAGAGTTGGCTGTTTTGGTCTTATTTTGGATAAGCTATTATATAAAAAGGAAACTAACTGCAAGTTTTAAAATCCATTTTTGACAGGGTTTGCTGTTTTTAGAAGCATGGAGATGCGTAGAATGTGGAGGATTCAAAGAAAACACAGAAAAATATCATTTTAAGTGTTGGATGAGGGTTTATGATCAGCAGTTATGGATGCTGCATTTCCTAGCTTAGAAGAAAAGCAGTAGAGTTCAGAAACTTGAATCTGGCGTGATGATGCAAGCAAACGAGAGGGCAAAAACACTGAACACACAGTGGAATTACATGTACATTAGCAACTAGTGATACCTAAATGTTTCCAAAGCTATCCCTTCATCACACAGACAAAAATGATGAACCCAAACCAATGAGCAGCAGGTGAGAATAGTGCAAAAGTGGAACAAGTGGCAGCAAAAACAACCAGATGTCAGGCTGCTGCCTCCCTATTCCTTCCATTAGATTTCTATGTAATTCAGAATTGTGCACCACTTTTCTTTTTTTTTTAAATGGCAAATATGACATCATCCATTTGCTGAAGTAAATACCCAAAACATGAACATTTTACAAAAAATACTTATAAATATACTTTGTTCTAATGATGAAAACTTGGGTAATTTATAAAAAATAAATGTAAATCCATTTTGTTTTATGGAAAAATTATTCAAGCGCAATGCATTGTGGTCTATAGTCGTTAATCAAGTGAGCCTCAATGTACACCATTTCTTTTTTGCAAAGTCTTCTGGGAAATTTCCAAGGCATTGGACTTTGAAAGTGGGGATTCGGACACCTAAACAAAAAGCGAACACACTAAATAGTGAATAATGAAATGAAAACCAACAATGAGCTATACTAATTTAAGAAAACATTTTAAAGTTAAAACAATCCACTTAAATCTGATGCAGAAGTGGGCAGAACAAACTACGTCCACATTAACTAGAGTTGTACAAAACGGGTACATTTGAACTCCTCGGAGTCGTTTTTTCTGTACCATACTTTAACTTTTACTCCAGTGGATTTATTTTAATAAACCTGTACTGTGACTCAGTTACAATAGACGAGCCATAAGTGCATAAAAAGGTGAAATTGGTACGGGCCGGTGTGAAACTAGTCAGTGTTTTACAGTAAAACTACACGCTGCGCATCAGTGCAACAAAGTTTAGCTGAAATGTGAACAGATGTTTAAAGAAGCAATGATCTGGTGTGTAATGTTTGTGAATCAGCAGTAATGTGTGGCTTTACTGGGAAAACAAAAGGCTGCATTGTTGCATATTAGTGAGAAGCATCCATGGGTTTTTAGCCTAACAAGTACTTGTAGAATCACTGGAAACAGTCGGAAGTTCATCTTATTTATTTATGATACGATTTCAGCTTCTGCAAATAGGTTTTAGGCTGTAAACACAAGTTAATAACAGTTACTTTTTTGCTTGTTATTTAGTAATTATTTGGATTTTACAAAAATAACGCTACTTTCACTGAAGTCGCGACCTGATGCAACATGTTAGCAATAGAAATAACACTCTAAGGTGAATAAATGTATATTTAAAAAAATGTGTTTTGTCAAAACACATGACTTAACCTGGCTTCTATGTCTTTAGTCCTGCCGTTGGTGAATCATGTCTGAAAGGAAATAACACTTAAGTAACCCTCTCTGTGAACTGAGGATCACTTCTGTTTGTTTCAACTAATGATTCCTGGAGTCTGTAGCCTCAGGGGGGCTGGAAGGTGTGCAAACACTGCACATAAAAACCACATCAGTGATGAACTGACTGAACATGAGCCAACGACTCCGTATTCATCTCAGCCCTGAGTGAAAATGTGCCATTTGGAGAAAGCTCATACAGAATCTCTAAAGGTTATGCTTTAGCAGATTAAAAAGACTCCATACAAATGTGGTTTGCTTTTTAGGTTCTGCTTTTTGAGCGTGATTTATTGCCTTAACCGTTTTTTTTTTTGTGGTTTTTTTATGCCCCCCCCCCCCCCCTCCATTCCAGTAAGGGAGCTCTGACAGGGACAAGCGTAGGTACACAGAGATGAAGGCACGCAGGTAACAGGACTGTGCTGGAGTGCTCTGTTTCCCTTTCCACTGCTCAGTCAGATTCTATAACCACCAATCAGGCTTTCCCTTAAACAAATGTTTGCAAAGAAACAAAGATGGCAGCAAATCCCTCTCTGTGTGTGGTGGTGTGAAGTAGGAGAGCTTCTGCATCGGCATGTCCATTCACCTCATGAACCTGCAGCTTCATTTAGAGAAAAAAAAAAAACAGACTTTTCCTGTGACCGCATGTTTGGTCATGACTCGCGGAAATGAAAAATGTGGCATAAATATTCAACATTTATATGTATCCATTGCTTTGTTATAGTAATTAGTTCTATTTCCTCACTACTGAATCCAAAAAATAACTAGTAGCTCAATTACTCTTAAATGAAAGTAACTAGATAAATATTTTCCTTACTGTTAGTCAAAATTTTCATTATTTTTTTTTATCAATTTTCACAAATAAGTTTAACAAGAAGGATGGAAACGTACTTCAGTATAACCTTAAATAGTCATTACAAATCAAAAGGCAACTGGCAAAGTAAATTACTGGAAGTCATTTGTCCAAGCAAACATGCAAATAACATAACGTTCATGTGTATTGTTGTGAAGTTGAATAACTGGTGTGGAATACTGGCATTCATCTGAGTTTAGGTGACCTTCAGAAAACAGGGACATCACAAAGCATTTTTTCTAACTGAATGAATAAAAACTAACTTGATCAGATGCTGACTGCTTGGTTATTGGGCAGAGGGTTTGCTTTAAAGCTCTGTTGTGTTCAGACACCTTCATTTACAACCTTCCTTTTTTATTATAACTCCCTTTAACGTGTTTCTGTTTATTGCGTAGTTATAGGTAATTAATAATTCCTCTCTGCTGTCTTGTTTTTTCTCCAGTCGTGGATGCTCTTGACCCTGCAGTATCCGCTGCTCCTGCGGTTTCCGACCTGCTGTCAGCTCCTCCTTTGCGGCGGAGAAAAGAGCGCCCCCAGGTCCTAAATCTCACTGAAGCGGAGATGGCGGGCGTTCTACGGCCCAAACCGGGACGACTCGACAGCCCGAGCAACCGCTACGCCGGTGACTGGAGCGGCTGTGGGGAGAGCTACTTCCCCTCGGAAATGCAGTTGCCTCCTAATAAAGAGGAGGCGGACTACGATGACGTGCCCTCCGAGGACGTGGAGGAGGCGGAGGAGGTCCAAGAAAAACAGGAGGACGCAGTAGAGGAAGACCAAGAGGAGAACATCTCGAAGGAGCCGCTTCAGAGAGAAGAGGAGGTCACAAAGGAGGAGGAAACAGTGAGAGGAGAGGAGAATGAGGAGAAGGAGGGAGAGGATGAAGGCTCAAACAAGAGACAGCCATTAAAGGAGGAGGAGGAGCAGAGGCTAGAGGAGAGGTTGTACAGCCACATCCTGCCACCCCGGCTGCCTAAGGAGCACGCCTACCAGGCGTACATGAAAATCCAGGACATCAGTCCTGTGCTGAACAACAGGGTGAACCTGAGAGACCTGCAGGAGAGCATCGACACCCTGATAGGAAACCTGGAGCGAGAGCTCAACAAGAACAAACTCAACTTTGGATACTGACTCCCACACCGTCACACACACACAGCATATCCACTCCTGAAGCCAGATGAGGTTTGGGCAGATCTTAACCCAATCTAGGTGCTTCTGAACAGAGCCACACTGTTTCCATGGTAATCCGGGGCAGTGCGACATGCGTTGCTGCTGTAAAAACCTACAAGATGAGATGACAAGAATGAAAAATGGGGTACTTGTTCCTAAACCACAGACATTCCGTTATTTTTATCCTTGGCTGTCTTCACGTTGTTGTTGATTTGCGTCAGTGCAGCTTTGTGCTCCTTCTTGTAATTGTTGCTTCTCTTCTTATTAGAAGAACCCATTGACCCTCTGGGGGTTTAAAAGGTGCCTTAATTTTGTGAAGGTGGTACGTTCAAAGGAAAATCCACTCTGAAACTAAATGTGTCACCCTCCTGTGAGTAATAGAAAACCAAAGGGGTTCCCAAGAGCTCCGCTTATTCATCTTTTTCCAAGTAGGAATTCAACCTCAGTGCTGTTTTCTTCTATTAAACTGAGCGTTGCGTTGTTTTGTAATATTCAACATTTATTGTCACACGTTTGTGCTTTCGCCTGTTACAAAAGGAGGAAACCTGACATCCAGGACATTTTAACTCTGCAAAAACAATAAGCAGAGATATCTCCAGACATTCTTGTCAGCTTGTTCTGGTTATGACGCGCCAAACGTTCCGATAGTGAATGAACCAATGCTTTGTTTTTGTTGGGTTTCATTTAATCCATTTTTTGAGCAATTTGATCTTTTTATTTTAAAGAATAATGAGAAATGCCAACACTAAATAAAAAAACAAAAGATTTTTGTTGGAATTTAAGACGACGCCAAAGTAAAATGGAGCCAACTTGCTTGTTTAATGAGCAGTACAGTCAGTACTTGGTAATCCAGCCTGCTACTTCTGTCTTCTGTTTAGCCCAGAGCTCCCTTGTTTTTGCAGGAATTGTGTTTTAAAAAATATCCTACCACAGGCGAAAACCAAGAAGATGTTTTATAGCTTTAAAACTCCTTACCACACATTTCAGACATTTTTCTCAGACCGTTTCAGAATGTTATCATTTCTCTATCTAGTTCAAACCCTTAAAGTTTAAACTTTTGAATAAAATTAAGTAAAAAGCATCTGCTTGCTATCAAAGATTTATGTCAATTTGACAAACTGAAGGCCTTCTGTTTGGGAGACACAGCATAGAGGGGATTGATTGACAGTGGTCTACAGCCAATTAGGATGCAGAACACAATGCACTAAATAGATTTAAAAAAAAAATTGTACAAATAAATCTGCGAAAGGTTAACTGCGACATAGCGAGGGACTACTTTACACATTTCAAGTGGTTGGCTTTCTGATTCCTCATCCTCTATTCAATTTTCCTTCGTTTTTCTTTACATGTTAACATAATTCTGGATTCTTGTGGAAATATAATCAACTAGCTGTCCTTCCTGTTTTCCACAGTCCACCACCTTGACTAACAAACAGAATAGAGGAACTAAAGTAAAGGTTGTACAGGTCAGGTACCCATGCTGCTATTCCTCTACTGTTTCCTCACACATCATTCAACCAGGTGTTGACTGTCACCTGCCAAGACTTTGGGCGGAATTTTCTTTCAGGGTGGATTTCCTTTTTGAGGCAGTGGAGAGCTTTTCTATTAAGTTTAAAAATGAAATATTGTACAACAAAAATGCACTTATTTGGCAGATAATTCTTTTAGAGAGTTACTTTAGTGGAAGCGATAAACTGAAGTTTTGCTCTGATGTCCACATTCAAATAGAAACAATTGAAACCTCCTATAAAGCATGAGATTGTTGCTTTGTCCAGTGTTTTTTACAGTGATGTGACGACGAGCCGCGGCATTAGCACCTGTGAAAAAGTTGATGTAAACTGAAAAACTGGATACATTCACTCCTTCAGTTTCCTCTTCAAAGTCAATGAGAATACTAAAAAAATGGAATTTATGTTCGTCAAGGAGTTAAGCTGAGCTAATTGAGATAAAGGATCGATTAACTGAGCATAGCTTGGTAAGGAACAAAGAGAAGAAATCTAAACAAAACAACAAAAAATAATTTGCACAAACAATCGGTATAGAGATTTAAAGTATAATCATCAGTTCTTGTTTAACCACATTGAAGCACACCCTTTACCCTGTGCTACAATAAGTTAGCCCAAATGTGGGATTCCTCTTCTCATGTACAGTAAGAAAATATAAGCTAGAGGTTCCAACATTTCACCAACATTTAAAACAGTGAAACACACAATGTGAAGCGCATTTGATTTGTACCTAAGCGAGCGCCTCACTGAGGTACTTTTACTTAGCTAGCTGCCTAAATCGACAAAGGATGTTTTCAGGCGTTCCAGGGATTCAGATTGATCAGTATTTAACCCTATATGTATATGGATGTAACTATATATATATATTTATATATATATAAATGTATTCGGAGTATATTACTTTTACCGCTACAATTTCAGTCGGTGTATTTTAATTTGTAAAGACTAAAGTGTTGACTTGTAGATTAGTGGCTTGTCTGAACACTTGTTGTTGTGCTGAACTAAACGTACACCTTTAGTTGTAAAAAACATACAATAACCGTGCTGTTTCAGAAAAAAAAGTGATATTTTTGTTATACTATGTACATATTGGACATGGTTTTGTGTCTCTGGTGGACTCAGCCATGTTTCTGACTATTGGTGTGTGTGTGTGTTTTTTTAAGGTACTGAACGTTGCATGGTCAAAAGCTTTATGGACCTAAGCAAGGCTCTACTCATCTGCCTTTGTGTTTCATATTTATGTGTAAAATAAGACTATTTTGTAATGTATGCTCCTTTGTTCAACCCCTCGTTCCTTCAATAAAGAGATGAATGCATTTTTTAAGGCTTTGTGTTTTGTAAAATATAGAAATGATATGATAATACTTTTGTGGTGACATGTTACTGCGTGGTTTTTAAAAGCTTTATTCAAAATACTAAAATTGGGAAAAATAAAAAGTTACCATCATAATTGTCGGTATAGATCTGTATAGTTCGGCTGAACTACATGTAGCACTTGTTGAAGAGTGGAACACATTACCTCAGAACAACATCATGAGGCGGTAAGGAGCATCAGATGTCACTGTCAAGTTGTCATTGCAGAAAATGGTGGAAATCCCGCCATTTACGTGGTCAATTTTTGATTTTTGAGGTTATTTTTATTATTAAATTTTGAGGTAAGAAGAATCAAACTAGTCAAAATGTTGTGTCTTCTCAGTCATTATTAGTAATGTTAACGAGAAACTTACCGGTAAATGTATTTCAATAAAATTTAGAACAAATCATAGAAGCATACAAGTAAATAACAAAATCCCTAATTTATGGTCTGTAGTGTAGATCTTTCTTGCAATGTATGGACCCCTTGGTTTTATCTTAGTCCATACTAAAGATGCAAAAACAAAAAAGTGATATAAATACTTGTTTTTGTATTTCCTTCTTTGACCTCTTGAGGAAAAAGTAACCTGTGACACAAAAAGCCCTGTTTTACAACATACAAGCATCATTCCTGAAGCAGCAGCAGAAGAAGAAGAAAATACTTTGAGAAAAGTAAGAAGCTGCAAGAAATACAGAAATATTTGCAGTTGATGGAGGAGCAACTATATTTGTGTTGATGTGCAAAGAGAAACCTCTAAAAAGCGTAACAAGTTGTTTTCTTTGGTACCCATCCATATCAGCTGTTTCCCTCTGAGTGATGGACAGTTCCAATTATTTTGCTAAAACTGGGGATCATTTTATGGTTTCATTTGTTTGTTGTTGTCTAAATGCCAGCTAAAATAGTCCTAAATGAGAGGGTGTCAAAAGTCACCCATAACCTTAACAAGTTTCCTTCTTTTTAAAACCAAAGAACAGAAACTTTGTTCCCACAGTCGGTGGCAGTGATTACACAGCTGCCAGAGGAAAAACGACATTCCTGTAGAAAAGAAATAAGTCTGAAAATTACAGCTTTTGGTGCTTTGGTTAGAGTCCTTATAATTCTGCACACAATACAAGCCTGGAGTTCATTCATAAAAAGTGAACTCTCAAACACATGGCTGGTGTTCTGCATGGCAGACACTGTTATTCAAATGATTCAGCACTGCAACCACAGCTTCCCAAACACCTCTGAATACAGCCTTTGTATGGTTCAGTAGTCAAAAGGAAAACATCATCTTAACTACAGGAAACTTTGTTTGGGATTCATCTCTTTGCTGTGGGAGCACTGGAACTCAGCTTCTGCAGAGAGCAAATAAATTGTTGGGGGAATTGCCGTCCTCGGCTTGTGGGAATCTCCCAAAACAACTCTGGGCTTCTGGGACATTCCCAGGATGCAGCTGCGTTTGTGCAGCCCGTGAAATCTCCTCTTCTGGAAGACTTGTCCTCCACTGTGTGTCAGAAAACAAGTAATAATAGCAGTGCAGCCAACAAACAATTGAAAAAAATAAAATAAAAGAATGGTATTTAGTTTCAGAAATATAAAAGAAAAGAAAAAAAAATCAACCGAAAGGTGAAGATTATAAGAGTCAAACTTGCACTGGGTGGGTAAATATAATTATATACACAAACCTATTAAGCAACCCGAACAAAATCAAGTCAGAACTGAAGGAAACTAAAACAAAAAAACAACATGAACCGGTGTAAGCAGACAGAAGGCAGATAAGCCACATTAAACAAAGGATAAAAAAAGACTTAGTGATAAGATAAAGGCTCCAAACTAACAGGTGTGCCCATTACCCGACACCAGGTGTGAGCAGTTATCAGGACCAACAGACAATGGGGTAGAAGACGAACACCTTTGGAATAGAAATCAAAAAGCTTCTTTATAATTATCCAGAAGTAAAAGAACAGCGGCAGAGATATAACAGAAAGTTTCTAATTATATTCATCAAAAAGCACAATTTAAAATCAAACAAAAGTAGAGTGATCAGTTTCCAGTAGAATGTCTCAAAAATTATTTCTGGGACATTTTTAAAAAGGATTTTGAATTTTTCTTTTTTCCTTTTGCAGCATTGTTCTCATTTTCCATGGTGGCAGCTAAAAACAGCACGATGCAACAAAGAATGTCTGCTGAAGGGAAACATTTCTCCTCAAATTTACAGGCCACACAAAACAGAACGTGTGTTCCTTCAAAAGAAATGGGTTGATCAATGAAGACTACGATTTAACGATAAATAAACTTAATTGATACATTGATTTATAGTCCTGTGATTCCAACTGCCTGAGGGAAGTTGTTAAGCGTATCGGCCTGAAATAAAATCATTTTAAAATAAAACACATCAGCTACATGAATACTGGAAAACAGCATTTGAATTGAGTTTAACTATAACACAAAATCACACCAGACAAGAAACAGGATGCAGCAAAAACGTATGAAGCCATCATTGCAGTCCAGTGTGTGGAAACCCTTTGAATTTAGCAAAGACGTGTGACCGTACAGTGTGGTATATGTTCCACTAATTTTCCCTTTGGATTATTTTGATCTGAATAAAAAACAGTCTGGGAAACCTGTTGACATTATTTATTAATACTTCATAATAATTAATAAATTATCATCTTCAGTTAGACTGTCACAAAATAGATTATTTTTTGCTTTTTGTAAAAACCCTTTGAAGCCCAAACCGTTTGTATTCAGGTTGGGATTTCACAGAAATGTACTTTTATTGTGAAATGTTTTTCCAAAGGAATAAAGAATGTAAATATGACCACTCGCACAGCTCTGGCTGGGTTGATAGAAATCTCTGGCACAGAGTCTAAGAAGGCGAAGCAGCCAGAGGCCTTTCAGCGCAGCGTGGATTTTCCAGCCGTGTTTGATGTGAGTGCAGCAGGTCGGAGCTTTTTTTATGGATGCGTGGAGCCGTGGGAGAACAGAGAACATGTTCTGCTTTTTCCACATCTATTGTCCATTCATGGTGGAATTTATGTAAACGCCGGGTCAAAACATTACACACGGGTGGTTGAAAATGTATATAATCTTTCAACCTGAGAGTTCAGTTCTTGTTAGCCTTTCAGGTGTTCTGTGGAATTTTTTTTATAAAGGGTAAATGGAAAAGGAGCCACTCCGACTGAGATATTTATTTACACATCTGGAACCAGGTTTTAAATTTAGATTCAGGTGCTGGCACTAAACAAGACTGTTTTAAAAGTGCTTTGGTCGGGTTTCATTTCCAAAGCTGTTCTCTGAGTTCCAATAAAAGCAGGCCTGAAATCCCATATGAGGACAAAGTTAGCCATAATAACACAGAGTCCGTTTGTATTGTCAGGGTCATAACTTGATATCAGCCAGTCAGAAAAAGTGAACTCAGCTGAACTTTTGTTCATTTCTAATTCGGAAGGGAGGAGATAGGGTCTCGCGGGGTAAACATCCTTGACATGCCACCTGTATGGTGAAACTAGACCTTTTCTCCTCGTCTTCTGCTTCTCATCTGTTCCTTTAATCTCTGCTGACCTTTGAGTCGGTATCATGACTGGAAGTCAAGCAGGCAGACGCACAACACTCAGCCTTTGTTTGGCTTTTTCTTCCTCTGCCCCCTGCAGCTTAAACGGTGATAACAGTGATAAATGATGGGTCTTTATTGAGGGGATTCAAACCATCCAGTTTGTCCTAAAATTGCAATAAATATTCCATTATCATTCAAGCCATTCAGAGAGATTTTCAATTGTTTTGTTTCAACATTTTCATATAAAAGTTTATCATTTTACCAAATATCAAAGAAGGAAAATCATATTCAACATGGAAGGTCAAAATAATAACGATGTTTTTGTGATGTATAGAGGAAGTGAGGTTTGCTTTAATAATGTGCACATTCACTCAGTAAAACTAAAAATCTGTCTTATGAGCGCATCATTTTCACCTACAGGTTTAAACTTTTTAACAGAATTTAAGATTCCAAAATAAATCTCAACATATCAAGAACCCAAAATGGCAGTTTTGATCATGTTCGACAGCACAAACGTGTACAACTAATAAACTTCAACATGAAAAAACAGGGCAGAAAGAAAACATGTGACAAAGAAGAGGACCTGCTCAAAAATGAGCACTTAAATCTACTGAGGGTGATTGAACCTAAATGAAGGCAGCTGTGGGTCATTCGCACATGAATGCAGACTGTGGCAGGAAGGGGCAACAAGCTGGGAAACCAAGAAAACAAACTAAGACAAAGGACATAGAACTAGATTGGAAATGGTTTATTTCAAGCATTCAAAGCAGAAATAACACAAAAACAAGACAAACAACAGAAATGTGTATCTGTACAAATATTCATCAAACATATAGAATTTTGTCATAAAAATTGATTGGAACATACACTGACCATACCTTTAATTCAAGTATTTCTCTTGATCACAAATAAACATATTTCCTCTTTTGCATAGTACATGACACAATGAGACTATTAAATACTAAGATTGTCAAAAGGAGAACAATAGATTGCTTGAAAGGGAGGAAGGAAACTTGTATAATCCCTGACATCATCCAATAATTCTCCTGAGTTATGTACTCCTGAGTACATAACTAAATATATATATATCTATTTATGTACTCCTGAGTACATAAATAAATATATATGTATGTATGTATGTATGTATGTATGTATGTATGTATGTATGTATGTATGTATGTATATATATATATATATATATATA